>JAVJIF010015933.1:0-120671 GCA_038442645.1 Agave tequilana
TTTGCATTTTATTTTCTTAGGATTTAGGTGTTTGTTAGCTAGAACAAGAGTTGTAATCTTGCTTTTTAATTTTAGTCCAGTATCAAAACTGTGAGAGAGAGGGACTGAGAGCTGTACTTGAAGATTGAAGTGACAACAATACAAAAGTCGAGCCAATTTCTCTTCCACTTGCAGTACGGTATGGTTTGCATTATGTCTATGTTTTCTTTGTTATTTTCTATGGATAACTAAACGGTTTTTGGGCTAGCTATCATCACCTCGCTCTTGTTCTTCTTCTTCTCTTCTGTTTTTAAAAGAAAAAGACCCGATGACTCATATGCATGCCTCACTAAAAGCCTTTCATTTTGAAAGTGTTCTTGAAGGCACATGAGGATGGGTATGGATAGTTGAATTCACAATTCTTTCATGAACATCTCTTGAATGTTTTAATCATTCTTGCTTCTTCGCGCTTGATGTTTTAATATTGATTCTACGATTTCTTGAAGAAAAAGATTCAACTCTTCTAACATCTTATGTGCTTTACTTAAAACTTTCTAAAAAGTTAACTCTAAGTTTGTAAATGATCATTTGAGGGACTTAATATTTTAAGAGAAGAATGAACAATTGAGTAGTGAGATAGTGAGCCCAGACTTTCTTTATTATACAAACAACAAAACAAATTTCCAAGTTTTCTCAATCACCTTCTCCAAAACCTTTTCTAAAAGTTGCAATTTTTCTTTCATTCATCTCTTTCTTTCCATTCTCTTTTTCATAAAAAAAAACGAACACAATTCCTTATTTTAAAATGATTCACCGAAAAGCTTCCATCGCATCCCTCCTTGTGGACACGACCCGTTAGCCACAAGCTACACGGTAAATTCTTAAACTCATTGATTGTTTCTTTTATTTTAGCAATCAATTTTTGGCGCCGTTGCCGGGGAGGGAACGGTGTTGTAGTTGTTTTAACAAGTTTTGTGTGTTGTTTTAGGGACTTGAAGATCAAGATTTAGCAATCAAGCTTTGCCAAGAAGACTTGCAAATTCTGTGCCCCTACTCTCGAAAGTAGGAAACAGAATTTCAAGAAATTGCTTTGCAAAATCTGAAAAAATTCATTGGACTACTAAAAACTTTGTTTTGCAGGACATATTGCTCGCAAAAATTTAAGTTTTTATATGTCATATTTGTGCTATTCTTCTATCCAACATCCCTGTTTTTAAGTCAACAGTTAAAACACTGTTGAAAAGTTAAAAAATTGATTAGACATTTGCATTCTAGGCACGAGTCTTTTCAATTCCTTTACTTTACTGTTGAAGAGTGCTGGAGCAAGGTACGTACGCATTGCATTCAGAATAGGACTCATTTCTTGGTTGATTTATATCGCTTTGAGTGAATCTTATTTATCTTGTACAATTGCACAAATTGATTCTAAGGGCAACACCCAACAACAAGATAAGGTGGGATTTAATCACCCTTCCTTGGCCCAAAATCAGACTCCAAGCACTCACAAACCTAAGCCTAAGTAAAAATTTGATAGACGTTGGCATTAGGGACATCTCGAACTCACTAGGAGATTATCCTAAAGAGGGAAGGTGTTGGAAATTGACTCCTGCCAAATCAGTGTATAGGAAGGGATTGAGGGCCGAAAGCCCGAAAATTGGTGGTTATTTAATTAAGGAACGTCTTTGACGGAAAAACCTCCCACCAATCTTGCCCTGACCTGGCTGATTAGTTTGTGGTCAAAGTCTACATTCTACCTCTTGTGGACAATCAACCAGTTAGGAGTTGTCTAGGTCGAGGTTACCTTAGACTAGGCTTGGTTGATTTCTATTATTGACTGTTGTTTGAACTTGTTGTGATTGTGATTGTATTTGTGTATGCAAGTGTGGTCGAGAGACCCTAATTCATCTAGGTTGACTAGAAACACATCACCACCCAAGTTTGAATCAAGACTAGATCCGGTAATGGCTCAATCAACATCACTGCAGGATAGGTTTACCCGATTAGGACCTCACTTCCATCTTGCATTCACTCCCATCAGTTGGTGAATACAATTTCGAGCTCAAGCCTCAATTCATCAAACACACTCCCCAAGTTTCATGGTCTAGAGTCCGAAGATGCCTACTTCTTCATAAGAGAATTTGAGAAAGTATGTCATGATGAAAATCCCACACCTTGTAGATGACGCTATTAGGTTGAGATTTATCCCATTCGCACTTAAGGACCTAGCAAAGAAGTGGCTCTACAGCTTAGCAGCCGGTTCCATCACGTCTTGGGATGGTTTCATCAAGGTTTTCTTGAAGAAATTCTATCCTATCCATAAAAACCGCTCTCATTAGGAAGACGATCATGCAATTCAAGTAAGAACTTAGTGAACCGTTCTGGAGGTACTTTGAATGCTTTAAGGACCTCCTTGTCCAATGTCCACACCATGGAATAGAGAAATGGCGACAATGCCAAATTCACTATGACGGTTAGACTATTCCACCAAAACCCTCTTAGAAAGTATGCGCCAAGGGGGTTTCTTGCAGAAAGATAAAGATGAAGGATGGAATTTGTATGAAAATTGGCTGAGAAGACCATCCAATGGGAATCTGCTAGTGAGACCTCTAGGAATCCTAACTCCATCTCTTCAAAAGGAGGTCTCCATTCCATCGAATCGTCTATCGCTAATGAGGCTAAGTTAGCTAATTTGGTTAGAAGACTGGAAGCTCTAGAAACGAAAGAACCAAGTCCAGTCAATCAAGTCAGCCCGAACCAATTTCCACCCCCGGGCTGCACTTACTGTCAAGCCATGAATCATGTGTTCGAGGAGTGAGTGTCCCAGTGTTTCAGACTCAGCAATCCTACAATGAACCGATGAATGTGGCCTTTTCAAGGCCGAACAATAAACCCTTACGCTCCGACGTACAATCCCGGCTGGAGAAATCACCCTAATTTCTTATGGAGCCAAAACAACAATGACCATTCACGATCCAATCATGCTAGCCACTTCCATCATGATAATATTCTTCTAATCATCAACCCAACTTCTCCAAGTTCCATAATAATTCTCCAATCAACCACCAACTTTTCGAATTATCAACAAAACTTTCCCAACCAAGCTCAACAATCCTCCTTCCAGAATCCTCAATTAGAAAGGAGAATGACTGACTTTGAAAGAAACATGGAGAGATATATGAAAAACCAAGACTCTCTCATGCAGACCATTCAGAGGTTAGAGGTTCAAATGAGTCAACTAGCTAACCCACAGAATGAGAGACAAAAGGGTACCCTTCTAGTTAGCCAGTCACCAATCGAGGAATTCCCAACAAGCTCATTTGGCTGAGGATCCTTCATTCAATCAATGTCATGCTATCCATACATTGAGGTCAGGAAAGAGAGTTGATAACCAAGTGTCAACACCACCCAATCCCATTCAGCACAACCACAATCAAGCCTCCACCTCATCTAATTCAATTCTTCCAATTCTGATGAGTCTGAAAAAGACAAGTCAGTCAGCCAGGTGCACCAGCCTATAGTACCATTTCCTAATAGGTTGAAAAACAACAAGCAAATTCGCACATGGACAAGATAATCGAGATGTTTAACCAAGTGAAGATAAATGTGCCACTTCTTGATGCCATCCAACAAGTTCCTTCCTATGCTAAGTTTCTTAAGGACATGTGCACCAAGAAGAGAAAGACTAATGTTCCTAAGAAGGTCTTCTTAGCCACTAATATTAGTGAGCTATTATCGGGTCCTATCCCTGTCAAGTACAAAGATCCAGGTAGTCCCACCATTGCCTGCACAATAGGACAAGCCTAGATTAGTCATGCACTTCTTGACTTGGGGGCAAGTATCAACTTGCTTCCATTCTCTGTTTATCAACAACTCGGGTTGGGTGACCTTAGTCCAACTCGAGTCACCATCCAACTGGCCGACCGTTCTGTTAAAGTTTCAAAGGAAAAATTAATGATGTCCTGATCCGGGTAGGAGAGTTCATATACCCTGTCGATTTCATAGTTCTGGAGACACAACCTGTGTCCAACTCCAATCGTAGGGCTTAAACTCCTGTCATCCTAGATCGACCATTCCTTGCTACTGCTAATGCCATCATCAATTGTAGGAATGGGTCTATGAGGTTGACCTTTGGAGACATGACTAGAGAAGTCAATGTCTTCAATCTAGGAAAACAACCCTGCGATATCGAGGATCAAACATTTAAAGTCAACCTAATTGAGAACTTGACAAGTGAACATGGGGATGAATTAGAATTAGAAACAGAGAATGACTTCGGGTTAGAGTCTGACGACTTTTAATCTTGATCAGGTTGTAGATTCTGCTGTGAAACTGGGCCTCAAACCTCATTTCACAACAATGGAGCCAACAGATTTGACTAGTCCTTCTAGTGAGCCTTCCTCTTCTTTAGAATTGAAAGCCCTACCTGCGTATCTCAAGTACGCCTATCTAGGCGAACAAGAGACCTTTCCTGTCATCATTGCCTCCCACCTAAATGACAAGGAAGAAAAAGATTTGAAAGCTATTCTAAGAAAACATAAGGAAGCCATTGGGTGGACTATGACTGATATCAAGGGATTAAGTCCAACCATCGTTCAACACCGCATCCATCTCAATGAAGACGCCACACCCAAGAGAGACCGCAGCGTAGGTTAAACCCTATAATGTAAGAGGCTGTTCATGCTGAAATCATAAAACTCTTAGACAATGGGATAATTTATCCCATTTCTCATAGCCAATGGGTCAGTCCTGTCCACACGGTCCCAAAGAAATCTGGTTTCACCGTAGTGGAAAACGAGAACAAAGAGTTGGTTCAAACTCGACTTCCCACGAAGATTCGAGTTTGCATTGACTATAGGAAACTGAATGCTGCAACTCGTAAGGACCATTTTCCCCTTCCCTTCATTAATCAAATGCTTGAACGTTTGGCGGGTCACGAGTATTACTGTTTCTTGGACGGTTACTCAGGCTATAACCAGATCCCTATCGCTCCTGAGGACCAAGAAAAGACTATGTTCACATGTCCATTGGGACATTTGCTTATCGTCGATGCCTTTCGGCTTATGCAATGCCCCAGCAACGTTTCAACGTTGCATGTTGAGTCTTTTCTCTGATATGGTAGAACGCTTCTTAGAAATCTTCATGGATGATTTCTCCATCTACGGAGATTCATTCACTCAATGTCTCTACCATCTAGAACTCGTCCTCCAACGTTGTGCTGAGAAAAATTTGACACTGAACTGGGAGAAATGCCACTTCATGGTAAAACATGGAATTGTCTTGGGTCATGAAATCTCCAAGAAAGGAATTGAAGTGGATAGAGCCAAAATTGAGGTTATTGCTAAGCTTCCCATGCCCAAATGCGTTAAGGACATTAGATCCTTCTTAGGACATGCTGATTTTTACCGACGATTTATCAAGGATTTTAGCAAAATTGCTAGGCCCTTGACTAATCTATTAGCTAAGGATGTGTCCTTCACTTTCGATGCTGAATGCATAAATTCTTGGGGAGAAGCTTAAGAGAGAGCTTATTTCTGCACCAATAATATCTGCACCGGATTGGTCTAAGCCATTTGAGATCATATGCGATGCTTCCGATTTTGTCATAGGCGCTGTCCTAGGACAACGCATTGATAACAAGCAGCATGTGATCTACTACTCTAGTAGGACTCTCAACGATGCTCAAATGAACTACACTACGACCGAGAAGGAATTCTTGGCAGTAGTGTTTGCCTTAGAGAAGTTTCGTCCCTACCTACTAGGGTCCAAAACCACCGTTTTCACCGATCATTCTACGCTTAGGTACCTCATGATGAAGAAGGACGCCAAGGCCCGACTCATTCGTTGGATCCTCCTTCTTCAAGAATTCGATCTTGAGATTCGAGATAAGAAAGGCGTAGAAAATGTCGTTGCTGACCACCTCTCACGGATCCCTAATTCTCCATGCAACGAATTACCTATAAATGAGGATTTTCTTGATGAACATCTCTTAGCTATCTCTAGGGAACCTTGGTTTGCTGATATAGTGAATTACTTAGTCACAAACCAAACTCCGTCTCATTGGTCCGAAAATAATGTTTACCGGTTCTTATCCCAAGTCCGGTATTTCTTTTGAGAGGAACCGTATCTTTTCAAGTATTGTTCTGACCAAATTATTAGGAGATGCATTTCCGATGAGGAGGTTAGGAATGTTCTATCTTTCTGTCACGAACTTGCATGCGGTGGACACTTTGGTCCCCGCAAGACTGCTGAAAAGGTGCTACAAAGTGGGTTTTATTGGCCCACTCTGTTCAAGGATGCTTATGAATTCTGCAAGACGTGCCCTAGATGCCAAATGGTAGGAAGGATTTCACACCGAAATATAATGCCCCTCAACCCAATTCTAGAAATAGAACTCTTTGATGTTTGGGGCATCGACTTTATGGGTCCATTTCCTAATTCATTTGGGAACCATACATATTAGTTGATGTGGATTACGTGTCCAATTGGGAAGAAGCCATTCCATGTAAAACTAATGATAACAAAGTTGTCATAAAGTTTTTGAAAGAGAACATTTTTTCCCGCTTCGGAACCCCTCGTGCTATCATCAGTGATAATGGCACTCACTTTTGCAATAGATCTTTTGAAGCCCTTATGCGAAAGTATGCCATAACTCACAAGTTGTCCACACCATATCATCCTCAAACCAGTGGGCAAGTTGTGGTTTCAAATAGACACGTCAAGCTTATATTGGAGAAAACTGTGAACCAAAACGGAAAGATTCGTCCTTCAAACTTGTAGATGCTCTATGGGCCTACATGACCGCTTTCAAGACGATTCTCGGAATGTCTCCCTATAGGTTAGTTTATGGCAAACCTTGTCACTTGCCCATTGAGTTAGAGCACCGAGCCTTCAAGCTATTTGGGTTCTCGAGAAGCTGTTTGGAACTTCACGTAGAGGTGAGAGTGTTGTAACCCCCTGATTCCCTGATGTACGTATCACAGTATCAGTACGCGATACGACGTATAATATTGATTTGACCTTTCTATTAGTAAAATTGAGCCGATTTTAGTTTTAGATATTATTTTTCAATATTTTAGATTTTCAGAATTTTCTGAAATTTTTCTGGATTATTTTGGAAAATCTCCGTAGTCGGTGTCGACCAATACCGAGAATCGGCTCTACGATTTTTAATTCACAAACGGAGTTGTATTTTGAGAATCTGCTTTCACCTTATATCTTAGAATCACATTAGCTATGTTTTGACATTTTTGGGGATTTTTCTAAATTTATTAAAAATCGGGTCAAACCGGGTGTCGCCCAATATCGGCGATACTTTTCCGGATTTTTAATTTGCAAATCAGACTACATTTCTTCAAAACTTTTTCATATTATGTCTCAGGACAATATTCTCTATTTTACAGAATTTTTGGGAACTGTTCGGAACTAGTCAAAAGTTGACCCAATTAAAATATTAATTAAATAAGCTCATATTAATTTCTTTCTTTCTTTTCTTCTCCTCCTCCAATCAAATTCTTTCTTCTCCCCCAAGCCTGGCCACCGACTTACCCATCTCCACCGCCTTCTCTCTCTCTCTCTCTTCTTCCCTCTTAAAATCTCTCAATTTCTCCCCTTTTTCTCTATCTCTCTTTCTCTCTGTCCCCCCTCTCTCTATTCCCCCTCTTTCTCTCTCTCTCTCTCTCTGTCACACTATCTCTCTCCCCCTCACCCTCTCTGTTCTCAACCTGGGAAGCCAGACGGCCGCCGGCCTCGCCGCCGGCAGGCCGTCGCGCCACGGTGGTCGGCGTCCCCGGCCAGGCGCCACCGCGCCCCCAGCCCTGGGCGCCACCCTCTTCTTCTTCTTCTTCTTCTTCTTCTTCTCTTTCTTCTTTTCCTTCTGCTACTGTAAAATCCTTCCCCTCTCTTGCTTTCTCTCTCTCTCACGCCTCTTCTCTCTCCCCTTGCCGCCGACCGCGACCAACTACGGTCGCGGAGGGCGCCACCGGCGTGGGCCGCGACGGGTGCCACCAGCCAGCCCGGCCGGTGGCCGGTTAGCGGGCGACAGCAGCAGCTGTCGTTGCTGCTGCTGCTGTTGGCTATGTTGGGTTCGGGTATGAACCCGAACCCAATAACCTTATTGGGTTGGCACCCATTAACCCAAATACCCAATATCCATTTAACTTAAGTTTCGGGTTGGGTATTGGATCCAAACCCAACCCGTTAAGAGCCCAAACCGCATCCAAAATCCAATAAAGGTAATATTACAGAAACCCCCTGCTAAATTTCAGTATTTGCATTTGAAATATTTATTACATATTTAACCCATTTCTATTACTTTTAGTGTTCGGGCGATATCTGGAGCATCCGGTGTCCGATCTGGACAATTCTGGAACCCTTGCGATCGTGGGAAAGAGAGCTATCTTCCCATGGCCAGTTTATGAGTGTTTTATTTATAAATTTTATATTTTATTGTGTTTAATGAAATTTGGTTGCTTACGTTAATTAATAAATCATGATTATAAATATTAAAAGGTAGTTATCGCCCAACCACTGTAATTAGATGATCAATCACTGTAATTAGAACCTACATGGTGATTCATTGACCATAAGTGATAAATCTCATAACCATAAGTGATAATATAATCATAATAAAAAGAGATAAGTATATATAATAATAATTATGTGATATCTATCCTATTGTATGCAACCAACCCACAGACGACATGGAGACGCCACCCTTGTATTTCTAGTCCATGCATTACAGTTTCACGGATACTCTCGCCTAGGAGACATGGGACACTACTAGTGCACGTGAATATCTGTTTACTGAATACTGTCATTGTAGGTACTTGTAGACATATCACGCATTACACGATATATTGTCATTCACTAATATACGGAGACCACCAACACTGCTATTGCATGTTATGGAGTTACTGTTACACGGATACCCTGTACACTATTAGTGAGACACGGATACATCAATTCACTAGATACCATCATTTCATATATTTGATATCACCGTTACATGAATGCTCGATACACAGTTATCTCATGTTCACACATTACTGTTACATATGTTCATCGCACGAGTGTACATGCATGCCTTGTTTCCATCTTCTTGTCATATGGATCACCGTCCATATTACATGTATTATTGTTCCATGTTATCCCTGTATTCCTGTTACATGATTGTTTCCTGTTACTATTATTGATATTCCCGTTACTGGATACATGAGCCGTTGATATGCGATGTGTGGAATCCCACATCTATTGTTTCCCGTTTCCCGTTATCGTGTTTTGTGCTATCAACAGAGCTCATGTTATGTTATCGTATTACTACCAAATCCTGTACTTGTTCCTGATATACTATATAGTGAAAAATAATAAAGAGAACTTGGGTATGAGGGAGACTTAACGGTTGACTAGGTCTTGTCGGGTGGATGTCTGGATCCATTATTTGTCCTACTGCAGGGAACGGGGTAGCTCTGGCTACCGTCTGTTATAACTCATGGACTCCCGTTTCCCGTTATTGTTTTAGCTCATTGAGTTCCCGTTACATGTTACAGCCTTAGCGGGCTGGTCCTGGTCTCAGCAGCCAGGGGTCTGTTTAAGGCCGTTATCCCGGGTATGCACGGGATACAACCACCTGACTAGAGCTCCTCGACCAGTTGGTTTCCAATTAACATAATAAAACAGTATACACAATAGTGACGTCAGGACACTTGTTATTTGATCACTCTCTCGCTTGGATAATGGCACCCGTATGCCATGTCCGGATGGGTTCGACTGGAGTGCGGGCTCCAGCATGAACTGCCAGTGGTATGAGACACTGGAAGAGATTGATTAAAATATCAGGTGGTACTGATTGTTATTATTGTATAAATCACCTGACATGCTCGACTCATGTATATTATTGTCCCTTTTATATTTGTTACTATTCCTGATATGTTCTCCACGATCATGTTACTTGTATATCTTGTTACACTTCTTGATATTGGTTACACTCCATGTGGTAATATACTATTCATGTATATGTATACTCTGCATTGCATATATTCTGCTTTATGTATACGTTACAGACTTCATTATTGTATATGCACATCACAATAGTATGCAGACTGCATTACTGTTATGCACAACACAATAGTATGGTTATGTTGCATACTGCGCATCTGCATGTTCATTTCCATCACGTCATCACTATATAACAGTATGTATTATATAAAACTGGATATTACCGGAGACATGACCCGCTGATAACATGATATTATATGAATTTTTCTCTTTCTACTGATTATTATATTTCTATTATATGGTATCACTGATACATAAACGTGTATTATATATTATTATCGTGCTTGTAGTACTATAGTACATATTACTGTCTCCTTCATTTACCACTCACTAGGTCGCTTTCTGACGACCCTGGGTTGCGTGCCCAGGTCGGAGGAAAAAGTTATCGTATTGTCAGATAGTCCATGGATTCACATAGGAGACTCATCATCGAGACCATTCATAGGTATCTTTGTGATTTATTTCTGTTATCTTATTTGTCGCTGTTTTCTTATCTGTTATGATCACTAACCTCTTTCTGCAGGTATTCTTGTACTTATTTCATGCTGGAACTCTTATATATATATATATGGAGGTGATTCCTTGTACTGAGGCTTAGCGTACGTACTTGAGGGTTTTTCGGCCTGCGTATGTACGTCGCCATAACGTCTCCGTATCCTTGGGATCGGGGCGTTACAGTTGTGGCCGATGGAACTTCACGTAGAGGTGGAGAGACTTCACGTAGAGGTGAAGTGTTGTGGCCAGTTGGACTTCACGTAGAGGTGAAGTATTGTGATCTCGATGAACAAGTTGATCTTCCGGTGAGAAGATGTTGAGCTTGCATATGGAGTGGTGTGCATCTAGTTGAAGCCGATGATGTTTGGTGTGCTCTACGCAGACTTGGTTGGACAGTCAGTGGAAGACAGGTAGACTAGATAGAGCTAGTCAGTTGGAGAGTCAGTGTTGGCTCATGAGGAGTCTTCGTGAGGTCGTGAAGTTGCGGAGGAGGAGCCACGGTATGATGATCGGCATGTATGAAAGTTCTCCTAAAGTGAAGTGCAAGGAAGGCATGTGCGATGTTTTCCAAGGATAGCTGAGCTAAAAATTTCAAGCCGAGATCGTGTGTCAATTTCGCCGAGATCGTGTGTCGATTTCGTCCGGTGCGCGCAAGCCGAGATCGTGTGTCGATTTCGCCGAGATCGTGTGTCAATTTCGCCAGGTGAAAGACTGGGGTACTGTTGGAGATCGACTCAGATTTGGTAAATCTTCACTGAGGTGGAGAATTGTTGGGGGAGAAAGTCGTCGAGGAAGTTGACAAAGAGAAGAAGGAAATCCAGAATTCAGCAGCAGCAGAAAACAACAGAACAGGGTAGGTTAACGATCGACCGGCCCGGTCGACCGTCAGCAGAAGCAGTGGTTCGGTCGACCGGCCTGGTTGACCGAAGTGCACGCTGACATGCACAGCGTAGCGGTCGACCAGTCCGGTCGACCGCAGGATGAGATCGGTCGACCGGGTGGTCAACCGACTGAAGTGACCCAAATCTCGGTTGGGAACGGTCGACCGGCCCGGTCGATGATTAGTATCCAATATTGCATATTTTACATCATAACTCCCATGCATATTACAAATAAATATGTGATTTTTACTCCTCTTCTCTACATATTTGCAGGTACACACTTAAAGGAGAGAGATAGCCAATAATTACTTAATTAGCAATAATTAAGTGATTAATTAAAGATTAGAGATAAAGCCAAATTCAAATCCAGATCCAGAGAGATCCGCGCAACAAACGAAGATTCCAGATAGTCCACGTGGCTAACTAACTAACAAGAAGATCTCACCTGAAAATCTGGGCTCAACGGCCCAGATCTTGCCGCGATCCGCGGCAAGGGCGCGGCAATCCTAGGGCCGTTGAGCCCCGAATTTTGTGGCAACCTCCCAGGCTCTCGAAGCTTCATCTGCAGCCTATAAATACTCCACCTTCACCTGCGAGCAAAAACTGATCAGAGAAGAGAGAGAGAGATTAGTGTTAAGCTTGTAATTTTGTTAGATTTTTCTTTAGGATTTTTAGCTCTCTATGATCTTCTCTTCACTAGAATTCAATGTAAAAGAGAGTGATTGTGAGGGAGAGAGCTTGTGTAATCAAGAGTGACACTTGAAGCAACAAGGATTGATCCATCCTCCTTCCTCTACTTGAAGCTTGGTTCTAGTTTTCTTGCCTTCTTTAATTGCTTTCTTATGTGCTTTCTTTAATTCTTGCAATTTACTTCATGCTTTCTTGTATTTTTCTTATGGCTTGTTGTAGCTAATTCTTCTCCATGTACTAGTTTACCACTAGTCTTGCCACTTCACTAACTCATGGGTGTTTGTTTAATTTCATCTTGCAAGTGTATGATCTTCTCTTCTCCGATGGTTAAACCACCGTCTTCCAAGTGAGAAAGTAATTAGGTCAACACGCGAGACAAACCCTACGCCAATGGAGTGACAACATTAGGCATGCATTCGCTATCAAGGAGTCTAGTAAGTCTTGGCAAGCTAGCAAGGTAAGCTAGTCATGGATTGCTTCTTCTTTAAGTTTCCTTTCCTTTTCTTGTGAATACCACATCCACTTATTGATTTCTTTTCCAACGATTTCCACCATGAACATAGCCATCTTTTCTTTTAGTTTCTTTTACACTTGATTCACTAAGTTTATAAGCAAGAGAAGAATTATCGTTTGTTCACTTCACTACCACACGTTAAAGCTTCCATCGCGAGCTCTCCCTGAGAATCGACTCGGTATAGCCCTATGCTATAGCGGAGATAAGAAAGGGTACATCAAATACATTTACTACATAATAAGTACACCTTTTTAGTCTAATCAATTTTTGGCGCCGTTGCCGGGGAGAGCGACGTTTTTTTTTTTTTGGTTTAAAGTGAAGTACTAAACGATTCTTCTTCTCTGTTTGCAGGTTACAGGTAAAGAAACAGGAAAATATTCATTGCAGTCACATATAAGTGGACCTGGGCCTCTGCTCTTGAAAGCAGAGACCAGGATCCCTCCAAAGTGCCGCGTTCCCACGGCAAAAGCGCGCGCGGCCGCGGCACAGAGGAGTTCACTTCTGAAAAATTTTCTGCAGGGGCTTCAGATCTGCAAAATACATCTGCTGCTATACTTGAAATCCTGTATTTTTCACCTATTACCTGCTAATTTAATCAACAGTAAAAAATTGGTTGAAATTGTTAAAAATTGTTTAGACATTTGCATTTCTAGGCACGTGTCTTTTCAATTCTTTACTTTTACTGTTGAAGAGTGCTGGAGGCAAGGTACGTTTCGCATTTCATATAGACTAGGATCATCTCTTGCTTGATTTTCATGCTTTGAGTGAATCTTTTGATATTTCTTGTACACTTGCACAAATCAATTTTAAGGGCATAACCCGTAAATAAGATAAGGTGGGGAGTTCATTACCCTTTCCTTAGCCCGAAAATCATTTTCCCAAGCACTCACTAACCCAAGCCTAATTTAATAAAAAAGTAGACGTTGGCCCTAGGGACATCTCGGACTCATTTAGGAGATTATCCTAAGGGGGAAAAGTGTTGGAATTTAACTCTTGGAAAATCAGTGTCTAGGAAAGGGGTTGAGGGCCGAAAACCCGAAGGTTGCTGGTTACTTATTAAGGAACGTCTCCGGACGGGAAAACCTCCCACCAACCTTACCCTTCCCTGGCTGATTAGCTTGTGGTTAGAGTCTACACTAAACCTCCTGTGGACAGTCTATCGGTTAGGAGTCGTCTAGGTCTAAGTCTACCCTAACTTAGGTTAGAATTTTTTTCTTTGTTTGATTGTTTGTTTGTTTGTTTTTGTTTGTGATTGTGTGATATGGCATTCAACAATTCTTTCAATAATAATCCATATTTCACACCATCTCCTTATTCGGATAATTCCAACCCGGTGTTTTTACAATATGCACCAACCAAATACACTGGTTGGCCTTATCCGAATCAATATGACCCATACCCCCCATCTAACAATTATAATGTCCAAAATAATTTCAACTCTTCATCGAGTTATTGGGGATTCCAGTCCCCCCGAGTTTAATTATCAACCTCCTTGTCCACCATTTCCACCAAGTCCACAATATTCACAAGATTCATTTCCCGATTCCGCTTCATATACTCCTTTTTCTGAACCATTTGAAGAAAAATCTGAGTTACTAAGGAGTTTAGAAGCCAATTTACAGAGAGCTGAGCAGAACACTTCCAGAACCATTTTTCTCTCCAATTCCACAGTATTTTCAAGAGTCTTACTCAGTTCCACCTATTCATAATAAACAACCATTTATGAGTAATGATTTCTTGTGTGAGTCCACTCTTCCATCACCACACATTTTTGACTCACAATTTCACCATCACTTCCAAGACCACACTTCATCTTTTCATCAAAATAATGAAATCATCACTTGTGAAAAGTTGCTTGAAGACATGACCCTTGCTCGAAATGCTAGAGATCGTGACATAGATTTGATGATCCAAACTCTTCATCATCATCCTATTTCTAAGGTCACTAGCCACTCTGTTAAAACCAAAGAGTCATGTAGTCTTGGAAGTCCAGATTCAATTTCAGCACAATCACTTGAACTTGTCCAAACTTCAGATCCAATTGACATTTTGGCAAGTTTTTCATTTCCTAAAACTGAACTTGTCCACACTTCTGATCCAATTGACATTTTGGCAAGTTTTTCATTTCCTAAAACTGAACTTGTCACACTTCAGATCCAATTGACATTTTGGCAAGTTTTCCTTTCCCTGAAATTGAACTTGAACATGATTATGATCCTGAACTTTCACCAGATGATTCAACTCTACTTCCTGATTCAATCATGACTTCCATATCCTTACCTGATTTCAATCCATTTCCAAAGTCAGAATTGAATCCAGTACCTATCCATTGTGAAATTGAATCACCAATATTTTATGATGATCACATTGAACTTGGCCAATTCCATACTTCTGAAAATCCCATTGATAAATTGCAAGTTCACATTTTTCTGAAATTGAATTACATAAGGAATGTGATCGTGAACTCCAACTTAGTGATTCAATCCTCTTTTCTGATTCGATAATGACTCCGGTATTTCTACCTCACATCAATCTTTTCCCGGAGTCAACCTTGGATCCTTGCCCAATTCACAATGAAGTTGAATCACCCATCTTTGAGGATCATGTTGAACTTGACCAATTATACCTTTTTGAAGATCCTATTGACAAATTGGCAAGTTCACAATTTTGTGGAATTGAACTCACTGAGAAATGTGACTTTGACCCTCAAGTTTGTGATTTAGTTCAAATACCTGAATCATTAATGACTCCTGTTTTGTTACCCAATTTGAGTAACATTTCAGAGTCAGTTTTGATTCCCAACCTTCCTGAACTTGAATCACTAATCTTAGATAGTCACATTCCATCATGGGAAACTGAATGTGGACTTGAGCTTCATTTTCTTGACTTGGACCCAGTTCTTGAATCCATTCCGACTCCTGAACCTTTACTTGACTTCATTCACTTCCCTGAGTCGGTGTTCCTTTCCGAGTCCAAGTCAACTGTTCTATCATTCCATATTCCATTCTGGGACAAGATAGTTGATAAATTTAACTCAGAAATTATTTCAAAAATTTGGAAATTAGATGGGGGAATGTACATAATAATCTTAAATGCACACATCATTTTTGTGGGTCATATTATTGAAATTTCTGGTGGGTTCCTGAAAACCCAACGACAAGTTGATTGGGCCATGTTCCGTGGACCATCAGACCACCACGGAACCACCACCTTGAGGTAATTTTTTCCTTCCCTCTCTATTTGTTTCATGCATACATATATCATGATGCATTGAGGACAATGCATGAAATAAGTGTGGGGGAGGGTTTACTAACATAGATTTTTTAGATTTTCTTTCTTTTACACTTCTTTTAGAAAAAAAAAAAATAATAAAAATAAAAATAAAAAAATAAAAACTTTTTGAAATAAGAGACAAAGTTTTGATCTATTTTAAGAAAATTAAGATGTATCTTAGAAATAAGAAAGCCTTAATTATGATATCTTAAACATAGTTGAAGTAATAGATCTTGTTGGAGATTATAGGCTAAGTAAGTAAAATTGGTGAGATATTTTTATCTTGAGTTTTTTTGCCTTAAATAATATGCACTTCACACTTACACATTTCTTGGGATGGAAACAAAGACCAAAAATGTCATGAAAATAAAAAAAAGAAAAAAAAAAAATATATAAATAAAACATCACTATTAAGCTGGAGAATTGTGCCTCAAGAAGCATGATTATTCACGCCTAACGGTGATTATAAAAATCCCCTTTAGTTTTGTGGCCTTTTTCACTCGAGTCCTTTAACCCGAGGGATGTTTTCTCATCTGGTGCCCTAGAACCATCTGGTTGGGAGTCATCGGTTATAGGCTCGCTACATGGGTGAACTAGAAAGCCTAAGAAAACTAAGGGAAGAAAAAAAAAAGAGAAAAGAAAAATAAATAAATAAATAAATGGCTTGATGGTTAGAGTTGAAATCCCAGAAATTTTCACAGAGCACGGTGTGCATATTATCTAGGTTTTATGAAAGATAAAGTATTCAATCCAATTTTGAACTCTTACCTTAATTAAAAATAAGATCTTGCATAGAGACTAAGTTTAAGAAAGAATGATTATAGGTGGACTTATGACCTAGGATCACTTATATTTTTGCGAAAATAGTTCGTAAACATGTCTCTTGTTCAAAATGCATTTTCAAAACACTAACATTTGTCTTCTTTCTTTATGGATTTTGTGGGTGTAATCCGCTGAAAACCCTCAGGAGACAACACTCCTCCTCTAGGGTAACCTAGAGGTTTAACGGCTTGTTGCACATGCTCAGTGCAATCGCGTCACCTGCGAAAGTGGTGTAATAAACTGGTAGTATAGATTTTCTTTTTCTTTGTTTTGCTCGGGACGAGCAAAAGAATAAGTGTGGGGGTGTGATTAGTATCCATATTGCATATGTATTTTACATCATAACTCCCATGCATATTACAAATAAATATGTGATTTTTACTCCTCTTCTCTACATATTTGCAGGTACACACTTAAAGGAGAGATAGCCAATTAATTACTTAATTAGCAATAATTAAGTGATTAATTAAAGATTAGAGATAAAGCCAAATTCAAATCCAGATCCAGAGAGATCCGCGCAACAAACGAAGATTCCAGATAGTCCACGTGGCTAACTAACTAACAAGAAGATCTCACCTGAAAATCTGGGCTCAACGGCCCAGATCTTGCCGCGATCCGCGGCAAGGGCGCGGCAATCCTAGGGCCGTTGAGCCCGGATTTTGTGGCAACCTCCCAGGCTCTCGAAGCTTCATCTGCAGCCTATAAATACTCCACCTTCACCTGCGAGCAAAAACTGATCAGAGAAGAGAGAGAGTTAGTGTTAAGCTTGTAATTTGTTAGATTTTTCTTTAGGATTTTTAGCTCTCTATGATCTTCTCTTCCCTAGAATTCAATGTAAAAGAGAGTGATTGTGAGGGAGAGAGCTTGTGTAATCAAGAGTGACACTTGAAGCAACAAGGATTGATCCATCCTCCTTCCTCTACTTGAAGCTTGGTTCTAGTTTTCTTGCCTTCTTTAATTGCTTTCTTATGTGCTTTCTTTAATTCTTGCAATTTACTTCATGCTTTCTTGTATTTTTTCTTATGGCTTGTTGTAGCTAATTCTTCTCCATGTACTAGTTTACCACTAGTCTTGCCACTTCACTAACTCATGGGTGTTTGTTTAATTTCATCTTGCAAGTGTATGATCTTCTCTTCTCCGATGGTTAAACCACCGTCTTCCAAGTGAGAAAGTAATTAGGTCAACACGCGAGACAAACCTACGCCAATGGAGTGACAACATTAGGCATGCATTCGCTATCAAGGAGTCTAGTAAGTCTTGGCAAGCTAGCAAGGTAAGCTAGTCATGGATTGCTTCTTCTTTAAGTTTCCTTTCCTTTTCTTGTGAATACCACATCCACTTATTGATTTCTTTTCCAACGATTTCCACCATGAACATAGCCATCTTTTCTTTAGTTTCTTTTACACTTGATTCACTAAGTTTATAAGCAAGAGAAGAATTATCGTTTGTTCACTTCACTACCACACGTTAAAGCTTCCATCGCGAGCTCTCCCTGAGAATCGACTCGGTATAGCCCTATGCTATAGCGGAGATAAGAAAGGGTACATCAAATACATTTACTACATAATAAGTACACCTTTTTAGTCTAATCAGTCGACCGGTGCATAGGGTCGGTCGACCGGCCGGTCGACCGACAGTCGGGTCTCCCTATTTCGGAAAGGGTTATTTTTGAACCCTATTTAAGGGCTGTGTAGAATTTCTGGGGTTAATCTTCTGGAAGAGGGTTTTATGTGCGATTGTGGAGGAGAGTGTATAGCAGAGGCAGAGCTCTCCCGATCCCCATTGCGGTAAGTGTATTGATTTATCGAAATCAATAAAAACCCTCCCCCTTTCTTGCCCCGAGGACGTAGGCAATAAGGCCGAACCTCGTTAAATCTTTGTTTTGTGCTCTTTCTCTAGATTGTTTTGTTTATGCTGATTGTGGTACTGTTCTTTTGTGCTTTGAAGATCTAGGGTTCCTCTGTGGTTGTTGTTGCCGGAGCACAACATATTGAGTACTATTTCCTTATTTTTAACAAGTATTCTCACTTTACTTGGATTTCCCCGCATCCACAGGTGAAAAATATAGTTTTAGAAACTTTTATACAATTGTTATGTTTGTGGAATGTCATTGTATATGTAAAATACTTATATTGGTGATTCTGGGTGTTGGATGTACTACTGAATGGCTGCCCATTATGATTTTAGGAATTATCTGTATTTTAGAAATTATCTGTACTTTTGTATTTGTGGGACTAATAGTGGTGTATCGCAGGTACAACCCACTTCCCGGGCTAGCCATGGGCACTGTGCCCTGTACCCTCTGGGTTTAGCGATAGCTACAGGGAGTGAGCTTAGTCTGTTTATGGTCTCTTATTTAGTGTCCATCACTGTTGATTATTATTTGCCTGTTTATATGTGCTTGTATGGTATTATCATTTTATGTAGATACCTACTTGGCCTTCTAAACCTATTAACCTTTAGGCTTTAGCCCATTTTCCCGAAAAGGGGTGCGCTTAGACCAATTACAGTTTCTCCGCTCCGCCTGATATGCGTGCTAAAATGCGTGCTTAGCGCTCAGCACTTTATCACTAGACTCGCCCGAGTAGGACTCTGTCAGATTGCAGACTCGCATTTTAAGCCTAGTCGTTCCTGAGTTCCACTGTTAGCTCTAATGATTAAGTATTGTTCGCTTATCTTGCCCCGACACTGCATTGCATTGTTTGTTTGTGCGCATAGCTATAATGATGCTTTTATATTATTTTAATGGTTGTGAAGAGTTTGAAATACTTGTTATGATTTATTCTTGATATCATTCATAGACTTTGCTTTCTTCCTAACACTGATATTGATATTGTATACTGAATGCTGATAATAATATTAATATTGCATTTTGATACATATACTTGATATGCATCATCATATTGGACTCAGTCTAACATCATTCCAGACTTTATACATATACTAATACATGATTTGGTACCATAACTCCTGACTTATTACATTTCACTGATACCTGACTTGGTATCGTGACTCCTGACAGATTAAAATACAGAACTCATGTATATTGATTTTATAGGACTTGATGTAACACCCCGCTCCCGGAATACGTACTTAGTTGCGTATTCAGATTTTTCGATCGTATTTTTTGATTTACTTCCTATATTTATTTTGTATTATGAATTATTTATATGATCGTTTTGTCTTGGATCCGGATTCGTGGACTCAGAGTCTGCTCTTCTCTGAACCAGGGACCCGATCCTAGTGTCTTACTCAATTTGGTCTTTCCGGTATTCAGATTTGACCGATTTCAGTTTCAAACATCATTTCCAATATTTTAGATTTTCTATGATTTTCTGAAATTTTCCTGAATTAAATGGAAAATCTTCAAAACCGGTGTCGACCAGTACCGCTAACCGATTCCTGAATTTTTAATTTACAAATGGAGTCAAATTTTGAGAAACCGCTTTCCCATATTTGCTTAGAATAATATTTACTATCTTAATTCATTTTTTGGAAATTTTTAGAATTTATCAGATTTCTGCCAGATTTGGTATCGACCGATATTGGCGGCCGATTCCAGGATTTTTAATTTAAAAATTATAAAGAATTTCTTAAAATGGATTTCATCATGATTCTTAGAATAATTTTCTTGATTTTTTAGAATTTTTGCGGGTCGTTCTGAGATACTTGATTTTCGGACGATTTCGGTATTTTTCCGAAAGTTTTCCGCATCCGCAACCGAATCCCGGGAATCCGCTACTCTAATTATTTTCACTTTTTCTTTCAAGAAAATATCTTCCCCTTTTCATTTTCTTTTCCTTTTTCCTTTTTCTTTCCTTCCTTTTCCTTCCACCAAATTCTCCAAACTTCTCCATTCTTCATTATCTTCTACATCTTTCCTCCAAAAATATCTCCTCCACCAAAAATATCTTCTCCAAAATATCTCAACTCCTCTCCCATCACCATGGCCGGCCAAAGAGCCACCTAACCCCTCCATTTTACAAAAAACCCCCTCTCTAAATACTTTTTACATTACCTTCACAAATCCAATTCCTATATAAACCTTTCCTTCATCTTTCCACTTCATTTTTCTCTTCACCAACACCTTAACCACCACCAACTCCTCCTTCATCTACACAACAACAACAACCACTATAACTTCTCCAACTCCTTACCTTCATCTTCTTCCTCCTCCATCTCCATGTAAACCACCACAAACTCCAACAACTCCACCAAAGCCTCCACCTTCTCCTTTACCCGCTCCAAAAATACCACCACCATCAAAACCCTCCACAAAACCACCACCCCATCACCACATCAAGAGCCGGCCACCTCCTTTGGATTGGGGCCGAGCTCTTCTTCGTCGGTAATATCTCCGATGATTATTCCGATAATCGTTCGCGATTATTCCGGTAATCATTACGGTGACGATTACAACGACAACAACTAACATCACCATCACCTCTACTATTTTCCATCACCATCTTCACTTCCACCATCACTTTCACCATCACAACACCACCTCCATCTCCACTACTTCAACCTCCAAACATCACCTCCTTCACCTTCTTTTTCATTACTCCATCAAAATCCAACTCCTCCACCAAATAACACCACCACCAAAGTCAACACCTTTCCCTTTCTCTCTCCCTCCTCCTCTCTGTATATTGCTGACGCGGATCTCACCCCCGCGTCCAGGCAACGCCTTAACGCGGATCTTCGCATTCTTGGCATCTGTTTAAACACGGCCTTCGCGTTCTTGTACCGACGCAACGCGGAGTCCATGCCCGCGTCTGTGTCCCTTTCATGTCTGCATGACGCGGAGCTAATGCCCGCGTCTGTGTTCTTCTCATGCTAACGCGACGCGGAACACATGACTGCGTCCGCGTTCTTCTCATGTCCTGACTTGAACGCGGGTCTCGAACCCCGCGTTTGTGGCACCTTTGCGACGCGATTCCCGCGTCTGTAACTCCCGCGTCTGCGACTCCCGCGTCTCACTCTCAAAACTCGCGTCTCCCTGTGCACTCTCTCCTTCCATATACTTCTCTCTCTAGTTTTTCTCTCTCTTTCTCTCTCTAACTCTTTCTCTCTCCTCTTCACTTATTATATTTATGGCGCGTACGCGAGTTCCATGGATTTTAGAGTTTTCGGTTCTTCCGGAGATTTAGGCGAGTGTCTTCGCTCTCGCCTCCATTTGGGTTTCCCTGCTTTGTCGGGTCGACATGTATTTTATTCCATGTTTTCATGTATTATGTATTGGGCTGAGTCCCTGTATTTGTGTATGGCCGAGTGCCAATGACTGGACATGTATTGCTTTGTGACGAATGCTTGTATTAGGGTAGTTTAATTCTTGTACATATACCATGCCTGTGTTGTATTTTACTGCTTTATACCATGCGTGGCCGACCCTTCATGGTCGTTGGACTTTGGGTTTCTGCCCACTCCTGGGATGGCTAGTAGCCACCGAGAGTGCGCTTAAACCTCGAGCGTACTTGACTTCCGGACCCTTCAGCCTCCGGTCTCTCACGATCTCGAAAGGAAGTGATTGGGACCGACAGGTCTCTCCGTCCTTCAGCCTCCGGTCTCTCACTATCTTGAAAGAGCGGTGATTGGGACCGTCAGGTTCTTCAGCTCCGCCTGGTTATCATGATCAGCACTCAACACTTTACCACTAGATTCGTCTAGGCGAGAGGCTGCCGGATTTTCTACTCGCACCTTAAGCCGAGTTGTCCCGGTAACCTTGCCAGACGCTCCAGTGTTAAATACTGTTTGCTATCTGTGCCTCCAGCTTGCTCAGCTCCGCTTGGTTGTGCTCAGCTACTACTCTATCACATGCCATGTATTTACCTGATATGTTAACACTTGACATGCCATTACCACATGCTACTATTTAATACCTGTTTGTATCACCTGACAACTGAGGTGTTATCACCTGACACCAGACATGCTACTACTTGGCAAGGCCCCTTGTTATGACATGACTTGCCACCGGACTAATATCAATCTCTTGACATGATTGGTCACCTGCTAAATATCATCCTCCTGTCATGCTATCACTTGACACCCGGCATGATATACTTGACCTGTGATTATCTCATTTACGGGAATACTACACTTGTTATCCTGCATTACATGCAGTGACTTGAATCTTGTACTTGTTATCCTGTATTATATATACAGTGACCTGAATTTATAGTACTCATGTACTCCTGAATTCCTGATCATGTCTTGTACCTGCTATTCCCGTAAATTTGATAACTACCTAATAAACCATAAAACTGGACAACTTACATTGGGTCGGGGGAAACTTGCGGCTATCAATACATGTTCGTGTTTACAGTGGTATTAGGCATGTTGTGCAACTAAAACTTCCGGTCTGACCTGTGGGCCTCCAGGGGACCGAGGGGAGAGCTGGCTCCCTCCTTCCTGGTACCATCTTGATAAGGGCATCCATAAGACCCTCCTGAATCGCCTTGCGGTAGGTTCCGTCACCAAGCAACGAAACATCCTGGGCCGTGGTCCGGGTATGCACGGGACCCACTATAAACATTGTTCGTTGATACCCCCGTTGGTTTCCAATAACAATCTTGCTTTACTCAGATGTGGATATATGTGTGCTGGGACGCTAGTTCACATATCTAGACATCAGGGTAAGACGAGTAATAATAATAATAAAGATGCCAGCCATGGATTCGTTGTATGCTTTGCCGAGTTTGCTTCCATCGGGTTTACATTGGATTTTCGGTTTTATGATTATTATCATATTAGCTACTCATATCCGGTTTTATTACCCATGTTCCATTCCATCAGTCTACTGCTCCTATCTTATCATTCCATGAGTAGTTCCTGCTTGATATCACTTGTTATATATCTACCTGATTATACATGCTTATGCTCACGACACGGTTTTCAATGCATGATTATGATTCGGTTTTATCGATACACTTGTACTTATCTCAGCACGCCATCTGGCTTTTGTATCACCACTCGCCTGGGGAGTTCTATCTGACTCCCCTGGATTCTCATGTCCAGGTCCTGGAACTTGGAGCATGTCAGAGCTTGGAACTTGTAGATTCTCTCAGTTGCTGATCAGAGTAGCACAGTGGTAGCGTGGATCTCCAGCAGACCGTCCAGAGCCCCATCCTTCCAGGCCCCCATGTGCGGCTCTAGAGTTTTCTTGTTATGACTCTGAGCCTGTCTTTGTACTGTTCATACATGTACATATCTTTGTAATCTCGCAATTGCGCATATCAGTGATGTAATATTCATGTAATATTGGATCACCTCTGGTGATAACTTTGTAATTGTACTCATGTGTTGGAATGTATAATGCACCACTTGCTTCCGTACTCTGATTCTTGCCTGTACTGATGCTTAGCGTATATACGTGAGGGTATTTCGGACCTGCGTATATACGTTGCAGTAACGTCTCCGTACCCGCAGGATCGGGGCGTTACAGGATGGTATCAGAGCCTAGGTTCTCACATCCTCAGTACGTCCAGACTGCAAATTAATGGTAAAGAAATTTGCAACTGGAATGTATGAGTCCTGGTTATACAGTCTAACTACAAGTACAGAGTTATCTATTCTTGATCATCTTTCCTTTGATTCCTAATCCCTTCCATCTTTCCCCTGTTTTGTTTTTTCGAAGCCTTATACCAACTTAAGATATGAGTAGACTAGAGAGGTAGTGGCTGGTTCTGAAGAAAGCTATTATATGATCTCTTCGGCTGACTCTATGGTGCTCGGGTATTCCCAGGATTGATCCTAATCGGGTTATCTTTCAGAAGTCAGTTGTCGGAATTCTCTACGGATATTCTACATTCTCGGCTATATCTTTCAGAGTGATTGATGCCTGGTATTTGGAATTCTCAATTATCGGTCTTCTTTATTATGCTCATGACTATCAGGGTTTCCTATATCTTCAGTATTCTGGCTTATTCTCGGAGGGCTATCAAGTATCCAACTCTATTGCAAAGTAACGACATCAGATCAGTATTATTTGGTACCGTTCAAAAACTTATACAGCCAGAGTTGCAGAAGATATCTATATTCTGATTACTGTTTCGTCAACTTGAGAGCCCTACCTATAGTACTTCATATCTTGAATGGTATAAATTCACCCATGTCCCCTTTGTGTTCATTTTACCCCTTATCGAAATTGCGAGGACGCAATTTTTGTAAGGTGGATGGAATGTAACACCCCGCTCTCGGAATACGTACTTAGTTGCGTATTCAGATTTTTTGATCGTATTTTTCGATTTACTTCCTATATTTATTTTGTATTATGAATTATTTATATGATCGTTTTGTCTTGGATCCGGATTCGTGGACTCAGAGTCTGCTCTTCTCTGAACCAGGGACCCGATCCTAGTGTCTTACTCAATTTGGTCTTTCCGGTATTCAGATTTGACCGATTTTAGTTTCAAACATCATTTTCCAATATTTTAGATTTCTATGATTTTTTGAAATTTTTCTGAATTAAATGGAAAATCTTCAAAACCGGTATCGACCAGCACCGCTGACCGATTCCTAGATTTTTAATTTACAAATGGAGTCAAATTTTGAGAAACCGCTTTCCCATATTTGCTTAGAATAATATTTACTATCTTAATTCATTTTTTTGGGAATTTTCAGAATTTATCAGATTTCTGCCAGATTTGGTGTCGACCGATATTGGCGGCCGATTCTAGGATTTTTAATTTAAAACTATAAAAAATTTCTTAAAATGGATTTCACCATTATTCTTAGAGTAATATTCTTGATTTTTGAGAATTTTTGCGGGTCGTTCCGAGATACTTGATTTTCGGACGATTTCGGTATTTTTCCGAAAGTTTTCCGCATCCGCAACCGAATCCCGGGAATCCGCTACTCTAATTATTTTCACTTTTTATTTCAAGAAAATATCTTCCCCTTTTCATTTTCTTTTCCTTTTTCCTTTTTCTTTCCTTCCTTTTCCTTCCACCAAATTCTCTAAACTTCTCCATTCTTCCATTATCTTCTACATCTTTCCTCCAAAAATATCTCCTCCACCAAAAATATCTTCTCCAAAATATCTCAAACTCCTCTCCCATCACCATGGCCGGCCAAAGAGCCACCTAACCCCTCCATTTTACAAAAAAACCCCTCTATAAACACTTTTTACATTACCTTCACAAATCCAATTCCTATATAAACCTTTCCTTCATCTTTCCACTTCATTTTTCTCTTCACCAACACCTTAACCACCACCAACTCCTCCTTCATCTCCACCACAACAACAACCACTACAACTTCTCCAACTCCTTACCTTCATCTTCTTCCTCCTCCATCTCCATGTAAACCACCACAAACTCCAACAACTCCACCAAAGCCTCCACCTTCTCCTTTATCCTCTCCAAAATACCACCACCATCAAAACCCTCCACAAAACCACCACCCCATCACCACATCAAGAGCCGGCACCTCCTTTGGATTGGGGCCGAGCTCTTCTTCGTCGGTAATATCTCCGATGATTATTCCGGTAATCGTTCGCGATTATTCCGGTAATCATTACGGTGACGATTACAACGACAACAACTAACATCACCATCACCTCTACTATTTTCCACCACCATCTTCACTTCCACCATCACTTTCACCATCACAACACCACCTCCATCTCCACTACTTCAACCTCCAAACATCACCTCCTTCACCTTCTTTTTCATTACTCCATCAAAATCCAACTCCTCCACCAAATAACACCACCACCAAAGTCAACACCTTTCCCTTTCTCTCTCCCTCCTCCTCTCTGTATATTGCTGACGCGGATCTCACCCCCGCGTCCAGGCAATGCCTTAATGCGGATCTTCGCGTTCTTGGCATCTGTTTAAACACGGCCTTCGCGTTCTTGTACAACGCAACGCGGAGTCCATGCCCGCGTCTGTGTCCCTTTCATGTCTGCACGAAGCGGAGCTAATGCCCGCGTCTGTGTTCTTCTCATGCTAACGCGACGCGGAACCCATGAACGCGTCCGCGTTCTTATCGTGTCCTGACTTGAACGCGGGTCTCGAACCCCACGTTTGTGGCACCTTTGCGACGCGATTCCCACGTCTGCGACTCCCGCGTCTGCGACTCCCGCGTCTGCGACTCCCGCGTCTCACTCTCAAAACCCGCGTCTCCCTATGCACTCTCTCCTTCCATATACTTCTCTCTCTAGTTTTCCTCTCTCTTTCTCTCTCTAACTCTTTCTCTCTCCTCTTCACTTATTATATTTATGGCGCGTATGCGAGTTCCATGGATTTCAGAGTTTTCGGTTCTTCCGGAGATTTAGGCGAGTGTCTTCGCTCTCGCCTCCATTTGGGTTTCCCTGCTTTGTCGGGTCGACATGTATTTTATTCCATGTTTTCATGTATTATATATTGGGCTGAGTCCCTGTATTTGTGTATGGCCGAGTGCCAATGACTGAACATGTATTGCTTTGTGACGAATGCTTGTATTAGGGTAGTTTAATTCTTGTACATATACCATGCCTGTGTTGTATTTTACTGCTTTATACCATGCGTGGCCGACCCTTCATGGTCGTTGGACTCTGGGTTTCTGCCCACTCTTGGGATGGCTAGTAGCCACCGAGAGTGCGCTTAAACCCCGAGCGTATTTGACTTCCGGACCCTTCAGCCTCCGGTCTCTCACGATCTCGAAAGGGAAGTGATTGGGACCGACAGGTCTCTCCGTCCTTCAGCCTTCGGTCTCTCACTATCTTGAAAGAGCGGTAATTGGGACCGTCAGGTTCTTCAGCTCCGCCTGGTTATCATGATCAGCACTCAGCACTTTACCACTAGATTCGTCTAGGCGAGAGGCTGCCGGATTTTCTACTCGCACCTTAAGCCGAGTTGTCCCGGTAACCTTGCCAGACGCTCCAGTGTTAAATACTGTTTGCTATCTGTGCCTCCAGCTTGCTCAGCTCCGCTTGGTTGTGCTCAGCTACTACTCTATCACATGCCATGTATTTACCTGATATGTTAACACTTGACATGCCATTACCACATGCTACTATTTAATACCTGTTTGTATCACCTGACAACTGAGGTGTTATCACCTGACACCAGACATGCTACTACTTGGCAAGGCCCCTTGTTATGACATGACTTGCCACCGGACTAATATCAATCTCTTGACATGATTGGTCACCTGCCAAATATCATCCTCCTGTCATGCTATCACTTGACACCCGGCATGATATACTTGACCTGTGATTATCTCATTTACGTGAATACTACACTTGTTATCCTGCATTACATGCAGTGACTTGAATCTTGTACTTGTTATCCTGTATTATATATACAGTGACCTGAATTTATAGTACTCATATACTCCTGAATTCCTGATCATGTCTTGTACCTGCTATTCCCGTAAATTTGATAACTACCTAATAAACCATAAAACTGGACAACTTACATTGGGTCGGGGGAAACTTGCGGCTATCAATACATGTTCGTGTTTACAGTGGTATTAGGTATGTTGTGCAACTAAAACTTTCGGTCTGACCTGTGGGCCTCCAGGGGACCGAGGGGAGAGCTGGCTCCCTCCTTTCTGGTACCATCTTGATAAGGGCATCCATAAGACCCTCCTGAATCGCCTTCGGTAGGTTCCGTCACCAAGCAACGGAACATCCTGGGCCGTGGTCCCGGGTATGCACGGGACCACTGTAAACATTGTTCGTTGATACCCCCGTTGGTTTCCAATAACAATCTTGCTTTACTCAGATGTGGATATATGTGTGCTGGGATGCTAGTTCACATATCTAGACATCAGGGTAAGACGAGTAATAATAATAATAATAAAAGATGCCAGCCATGGATCCGTTGTATGCTTTGCCGAGTTTGCTTCCATTGGGTTTTACATTGGATTTCCGGTTTTATGATTATTATCATATTAGCTACTCATATCCTGTTTTATTACCCATGTTCCATTCCATCAGTCTACTGCTCCTATCTTATCATTCCATGAGTAGTCCTGCTTGATATCACTTGTTATATATCTACCTGATTATACATGCTTATGCTCACGACACGGTTTTCAATGCATGATTATGATTCGGTTTTATCGATACACTTGTACTTATCTCAGCACGCCATCTGGCTTTTGTATCACCACTCGCCTGGGGAGTTCTATTTACTCCCCTGGATTCTCATGTCCAGGTCCTGGAACTTGGAGCATGTCAGAGCTTGGAACTTGTAGATTCTCTCAGTTGCTGATCAGAGTAGCGCAGTGGTAGCGTGGATCTCCAGCAGACCGTCCAGAGCCCCATCCTTCCAGGCCCCCCATGTGCGGCTCTAGAGTTTTCTTGTTATGACTCTGAGCCTGTCTTTGTACTGTTCATACATGTACATATCTTTGTAATCTCGCAATTGCGCATATCAGTGATGTAATATTCATGTAATATTGGATCACCTCTGGTGATAACTTTGTAATTGTACTCATGTGTTGGAATGTATAATGCACCACTTGCGTCCGTACTCTGATTCTTGCCTGTACTGATGCTTAGCGTATATACGTGAGGGTATTTCGGACCTGCGTATATACGTTGCAGTAACGTCTCCATACCCGCAGGATCGGGGCGTTACACTTGACAGGATTAATATATATACCAAAACTCTGGTACCACTAGGTTACTAAACTCTTGATTACTGCATTCCTGATTATTGTACTCCTAGATCCTTGTAATGGGATATTCCTGATATTACTCCTACATGAAGGAACAGTAAATGGAGCCAAGTTTCACATAGAGGTAAGTGCCACACCGCACTCATGGTGAGGTATCTCTAGAGTCTGTGGGGGTGTCTCTACCGTATCCTTAATATTCCTGTTAACCAGTACGCGCGCATGATGTGTAGAGCTAAGTATCACATGGAGCTAAGTATCACACCACATATGTGGTGAGGGTGCCTCTAGACTCCATGTGTCTCTAGAGTCCACTACAGTGCATTCCTGGTACTCCAGTCCTCTTAATCCTGCATTTGACACTAACAATAATAATGTTAGGACCGTATGATATTTGGTCTCTCTTTTGTTCAGGTACTGGTTGTAATGGTCCCAAAATTTATAGACAAGGGGTTAGTCCAATGACCCCCTTTAGTTTCAGATCTCCATTTTTCCCGAGAATTTGGCAGCACCTCCCCTAAAATTTCATTTTTCTGCATGACACATATCTTCAATTTCGGCTCTACGGCCTACTTATTCCAAATAAGGATTTTGTCCAACATGGCCTACTTATCTTAGCACAATATAACTCAACTCAACTTTATACACATATTACATACTTGCATCATACCTTCCCAAATTCGCATCTTAATAACATATAACAACAAGGATTTAGTCCCCAACACAACATTACCATGCATAACCACCATTTATAGCTCCTGAACATTACATATGATCTGAGTCCCTAGCTCCAAAATATTACATATAATCTGAGTCCCTAGTTCCAAAATACCACAAGGACAAATTACACACACTGGGTGCACCATAAGCATAACCATCCAAAGGTACTTAAGTAGAACACACACACACACACACACACACACACACACACACACACAGGGTTAACCAAAAACAGTACAAATGACATGTCGTTCGTTCCATTATTAAATCCACCTGGCTAGAGTGGCCCCTTACCTTTATCCAAACCTGAAATAGATGGAAAGAAAATAAAATGAGCTCGATAACTCAATGAGTAAACCACGCTAAAAGGTACTAGTGCAGAAACTTCATAAGCCAACACATTCTTAGAGAGGTGTTTTACAACTAAGCTAATTATACGACGTAACCTCCCCCTTAACTTACTTTACCTTAGACCCCATAAAGTTGTTGTTTAGATGTCTCAACTACCATGAGTTACCTTCCTATATGCCATTACACAAGATGAATTTCTTACATGTATATGCGGGCAAGTAGGTGTGGAAGTTTACTTCTACATCAACCGTATACCATTTTATTTGGTTGTGACATTCTAGGTTTAACATGAAACACCAACATGGAATAAAGCTTGACAGCTCGCTTATACATAATTTCCAATTTAGATGCAATTCACCGTCTTCTCTCTCCTACCGGCTCCCGCCCGGCCCCTTCCTCCCTTTAGTATTTTCATAATATATATATATATATAATCAAGTCCCTGTCTTCCCTCCTCCTACCGGTTCCTGCCCGGTCCCTTCCTCCTTCTAGTATATTCACAAATATATATATATATATATATATATATATATATATATATATATATATATATATATATATATATATATATATATATATATATATATAATCAATTTCCCATCTTCCCCCTCCTACCGGCTCCCGCCTGGTCCCTTCCTTCAAGAAGCATACATACATACATATGTAGTTTATAGGTTATTATGCTCTTCGCAAAAATTTAAGGCTACACTCACAAGCCATTCACATAATTGATGCATATCAAGTGAAAAGAATATATACTTAATAGCTTCACTATACCATGGTGAAATCATGTCGTGCAACATTTAGTCCTATATGAATGAATGCGTTATTCCATTTTACTTGGTGGTACATAATACAATGCCAAAGTGTAAGGAGGGGTTTTCCCCTCTCGTTGAAATAAGCATAACCAAAAGACTTCGATGTCAATTTCTTATTACCCATGGGGTTATTGATATGAAACATACACCCTATACATGCATCCCATCAATTTCCTATTTAGGGGAGGTAATGACTATGTAACGCACAATTAGATCTCGCCTATCATAATAATTAATGAAAAACAGTAAATTTGCACAAGATTGGTTCATCCATACATGATTGACAATTCCCTAATTATCCTACATTTATGAATAATTACTCTAAGGGTTTAGGTTTACTCACCTTGTGTAGATAAACCTCTACACAAATTTTTCTTTGATTTCCTTCCCACACAACAACCCCTTTGGTCTTGAGTTGTGATCTGAAAATTGGAGTTTTGGAGCCTCAAAAATTCAGATTGAGTGGTAGCAACCTCCCCAAAATCACCACGAAACCTCCCCTTCTACCTTGCTCCGGCCTCCCCCCACCCTGCGCGCGCCTCCCCTTCCCAGGCCGCGTACGCGGCCGGCCAGCAGCACGCGCGCGCGTGCTACTGCTGGTGCTGTGGCGCGCCCCTCCCCCGCCCCCGGCTCTGGTCTGGGGTAAAAAAAGGGAAGCAAAGGGAGTAAGAGATGGTTTAGGTAGAGATTTTCATCAAGAAAAATTTAGAAAGGAGATTGAGGCTTTTAGGGTTTCAGGTTTTGTTTTGGGGAGAAAAGTGTTCAGATCTGAATGAAGAAGAAAGTGGGGGCGAAATGGGTAAGGTACTATCCTCTTGGTGCAATTTATAAGGTGGGGGGCTCTCCTAGTTGCCACATGACCTAACACTCATCAAGGAGATCCTAGCCCTTGATCTCCCATAGCATGCATACCTACCCCCTATCATTAACTTAAAGTAAATGATATGTCTCTAGGTTAAGAATAGTTAATCTAGGCTTTATAAATACCTATGCCCATATTCTTATTAATACCAGTACTTGGTATACATACACACATATTTATACACTCATGTCCCTTACCCTCAATTACTTTGTTTTAATTAGGAAGGTGAGTCACCTATAGAGATTTAAATTGTTATTACTATAAAATTGAGGGCAACAACTTTAGATGAATTATTCAACAAGTAATCTCGATAATGAGGGTGAGGAAAGATTTTAATTAAAATCGGTCATTACACTGGTACTCACATATCAAGACCCGAGTGAGTTCTACCGGAGTACACGCTCCAGTATGAACTATCAGTAGTGTGAGACATTGGTAGAGAGATGATTGAAATATTAGACGATATTGATTATTATTATTGACTAACCCAATACACAATACATCACTCTATACCTGTATGATTGAATTCTAACATGTTATCATATACTCCACATAATTTAATTACCTAACAATAATGATATCAGGAGTGTGTATTATTGAGTTATTTCCTCGTCTAGATAATGGTATCCGCATATCAAAACTCAAATGTGTTCTGCTGGAAGTGCGGACTCTAGTACGAGTTGCCAGCGATATAAGACAATGAAAAAAATGATTACAATAACAGACGATACTGATTATTAATATTGTTATATAATTAAGTTATCCTTACTACCACTTGTACAAGAATTTCAAATATAACTGAAACTCCTGATGCTGGATTACTCCTGATAGAATATTGACATACCTGTTTGCAATAATATTGTCAAAATTATTGATCAGCAATTCGGGTGGTATGCCCTCAATTGTTGGTGAAATGGCGTATATGGTATATACATGGGTTTTCTTATTTGAATTATTTCCCGACGTATTAATCTCATGAATCTGGCAATTGAGTCTATACCACTGGTTTTGCTTACATCTACATTACTGGATGACACTGATATACCTATTTATAAGCAATTCGGGTTGTATACACTCAATTGATTAAGAAGTGAGGTATATGGTATATATATGAGGGTTTCTTTGTTTGGATTATCCTCTCTACGTACTAATCTCATGAATCCAGAGATTGAATTTATACAATTGGTTTTACCTACATTTACATAAAACATATACAGTTAATGATTCATATATGCTTGGATAAATATGGTTTAAACATGATTCTATTTATATTTACTATTCATTGCCTACATGTCTGACTTGAATACATGATCCACTGATATTTTTGTACACGTGTGTTGCTTGTGCACGCCACTTGGCTTTATTTTATGTACTCAATGGGTTGCATTTCTGACAACCCCTGAGGTTGCATGTCCAGATTTCAGAACTTATTAGGGACTTCCTGTTACTGATGAGAGTGGTATAGCAGAAGTGTAATGACTTAGTAGCAGATCCTCCTGACCTATCTCTTTGGCTGGCTCTCGAGATTCCTTTCCAGCTCGCATCTACTGGTATTACATTAAGTAAATCTCTTGTAAATCGTACTTTTGTACGTTCTAGCAATGTAATATTCATGTAATATAGGATTACACTTAGTGATAACAATATATTTGGACTATAATGTTGGAATGTATATTACCACTGTGCTTCTGTACTCTGATTCTTGACTGTACTGATATGCTTAGCAAACATATGTGAGGGTATTTTTGCCCTGCGTATGTATGTTGCAGTGACGTTTCTGTACCCGTTGGAGCGGGGCATTATAATCCAATCTCCTGATGGGTTCTTTACCATATGAGGAGTACTGCCGGTGCGCGATGGAATTGGAGCAGCTGGAGGAGGAAGACCCAGCCTTGTTTGAGACATACAGAGAACTGATGTGCCACTTTTACATTTGCCTCGGTGTCCACATTGCCTGAGGGGACATGAGCGGGCTGAAGGTCTGGGCAGACTATGTGTTCCTGATTTTAAAGAATGCCCAAAGGAAAATCAATTCCCAGTGGCGGAGGAAGATATATCGGGTAATGGCATCCAGCGGGCATGGCGACGTCGTCTTAGGAGAAGATGACGGAATCTATGAGACGGGTGATAAGTTCAAGAGCTTTCATCCCCAGGCTAAACGACCTATGTCTCAGAAAGCTCTTCTAGTGGGGCTTCTTGTCAGTATGGCTGAAGAAGCGCGTGATTACATCTCTTCTCCATGATGGAATTACCCCTTTGGTGCTCTTCCCGACCGTTCAACTAGGCTACGGCTGTCCCCTCGAACTGCTCCCCGTCATGTTGTTCTTCGTCCAACGCGGTCTCTGGGCATTGACAGGGGCATTTTGCAGGCCACCAGCCACAAAGAGGGGAAAGAACCAAGTTCGTGACGGACTTCCAAGAGATTCAACGGACTCTGCTTGAGTAGGTGTGACCTAGACACTAAAAAGGATCAAGGATAGGATGGTGGATTGTCTTAGAGAAGGGGCACCCAGAGATAGGGTGGTTAATCGTTTCTTGTTGGTCATTACACAGAACACACTGCATTAGACCATGCCAGTTATATTTGCCAAATTGTTTTTAGTTAAGATGGCATGTAGTTATAGTCAATGCATTCAAAAGACGCCTGAGGATCAGGCGAAAGCGTCTTTAGTAATTTTAGTTATAGTTAAAATGTACATTCCAAATATACACGACAAAACATCCTAAAGATGCCAGGTACTCGGGCAAAAGATCTGGCCAAAGTGTCTAGTTAACTTTGAAGAGCGATGCAAGATGGTGCTAACACTGAGGGCTGTTTGGATTCAAGGAAGTGGGTGGAAATAAGGAAGTTGGAAAGTGTCATTTCTCACTTCCGCTGTACATCCAAACACCAGAAAAAGAAAATGGAAAAAATCTTTTTTTTTTTCTCTTCTCCCTTTTACACATCTATTTTCTCACTTACAAAGTGTTACAGTTAATTTTGTGGTCATGTAAATCTCATTTATAATAAGTCGTAACTCAAAATCGTTAATTTTGTGGACATGTAAACCTCACTTGCATTCCAATTACAGTCCAATTTTTTTCATAATTAATTTTTATTTTATTATTATTTTACAATCAACTTTGTGGTCAATTTTTTCATTTTCACTTTCACATTACTAATCAAACACTGAAAAACACAGTATACTTATCTACTTCCGCTTCCCAACTACCAACCAAACACTGAAAAAGATACACACAAATTCTCATTTTCTTAAAAAAAAAAAAAAAAAACTTCACTTCCGTCCACTCTCTTGAATCCAAACAGAAAGTTTAAAACATTTAGGTGCTGTTTGTTTGCTAGGAAGAGTCAGAAGCACCTAAAGTCTCTTTCACAGTTCTAAAGTACTTCAACGGTCTTACTTTAATAATCATACTTTAATAATCATTTTGGCCTTGTTGGGAAATAAGAGTTAGCAAGAGTTAGGCATCTAACTCTTGCTAACTCTTCGAAACAACTAATTTGCCCAAGAGTTATGGAACTCTTATCAAGGGCAAATTTGAAACAAAAATGTACAGCTTTTTACATTTCACCCCCTGTGTTAAAAGCAAAACCTTAACTCTTACACTAACTCCTGATTGGTGTAATAGTAAACTTACTTACTCTTCTAAAAGTTGGGTCTTAATCCCCAATTCTCTTACCCTTGCAGCCAAATGAAGCCTTCGGGTTTAGTTTTTTACAGTTTGAAGTACTCTGAAATTTCCATTGTTAGTTTTTAACACTGAAATGTCACTTGAACTTATTACTTATATTTATAGCATTTTACTTGATAGTAAATTATTTGATTCTCAATTTTTAAAGAAAAATCTAAAAAAAGATTTGTCGTCACCCAATTTCACTTTGTAAGTGCCTTTTGAGTTGCTATCAAATTTTCTCCTCAGAATACAATTCTTGAAGTAGTTCTACTGAAATTCGTCACATAAATTCCATGTAAAGTTCACCAAAGTCCCTTCAACATCATCCAAATTTCTTGTCGGAACGAAACAAACAATCAAACAGCCCAGATAGAACTCCCTTCGGGAATTTGAGAATTTCTCATGAGTAAACAAACAGCCTCAACCAATATATCCAACAATTGTTGGACATCGATGACCCTTCGAGAAAGGACAAGATGTGATGTCCAGAGATCTCGCCTAGGGAAAAAGTCCACAATGGAGCTCAATGCATCCAATAGAGACCAAGTCAATTAAGAATATATATCGTAATTCTTACAAATTATGGAAGGAAAAATGTTACAGTTGAGAGAGGGGAAAAAAAAAAATTCTTTATTTTTAAATGCCTAAGTAAAATTAACAAAAATAAGAAACACAAATATTGTAAACAGTATATTAAAGCTTTTACGGACGCTTTCAAGTTCTTCTATCTAGTTTTCATTTACTTTATTTATTTCATGTGATAATAAAGAGAAAGGTATGAATAGTTCAGATCAAGTAATATCGGGTCTGATCTCTAGAAAGAGAGAGAGCAAAACCAAAGCTCTCGCATATCAGAACTAGAATTTTGGCCAGGTTAATGTAGCGACAGTTATTTCATTTTTTGTACTAATCATAATATTTATTTGTACTTATAAATTGAAGTTTCATAACTCTTATCTTTAGATCAATCCCGGCCATTAAATTGTTTGTACACTAATAATAATATTGTAAAAAATAGAAAAAAGTTTTGAACCGACTCAAATTCCATAAACTTTATTTGATTTTGTAATTCTTATCAGCAAGTCAATGTAAAAATCAAATTAAGCTCATTAGATTACAATTTCATAAAAGATACTCATATATATTATTATTATTATTATTATTATTATTATTATTATTATTATTATTATCAGTTTTTAAGATTACTCTTAAAAAAAGAAAAGATAAGAAAAATGTAAGAAGCGAAAATTAGATAATTAAGGGGTGGAAATAGACAGATGTGGGTCTACAGAATCGGGAAACAGTTAGAGAACTCCTCCGGCTCTGCATGAAATCTTAGCAAACAACGAGATTCTGTTAAAAGCCCTTTTATCTCATCTCTCTCTTTTCCCATTGTAATCAAGCCCCCCAAAAAACCTCAGCTTTTAATCATCAGCAACAGCTTGAATAGCAATGACGGAACTGGTCGATTTCAGCAAATTCAACAGCCTCGAAGAAGCCCTAAAGATCTGGCTCGAGCCCTCACTCGTCATCAAGATCGGGATCAACATGCCGCCGGCCTCAGACCCTCCGCCTCCTCACGTTTCCTCTTCCTTCCGCTCGATCTGTCAACAACCGCCGCCGCATCAGCCACTCATCCCAAGACCCGAGCTCCCTCCTCCTCCGGCCAAACGCCCGGCCCCTCGCGCTCGCAGCAACCCCAACCAAGGCCCCGGCGAGGGGAAAGACGAGACCATCGACCCCCCGTTCCAGTGGGCAACGGACCGCCGCGCCACCGTCCACACCCTCGACTACCTCGTGGCCCACGGGCTGACCGTGATCAAGGGCGAGGTCCAGTGCAGGCGGTGCGACAGGCGGGAGGTGGTGGCCTATGACCTGCTGGCAAAGTTCGAGGAAGTGAAGGGCTACGTGCGGGCGCGGGCGGCGACGATGTTCGAGCGGGCACCGGCGGAGTGGGTGAACCCCGTGCTCGGCGAGTGCCGGGCGTGCTTGCAACCTAACAGCATGAGGCCGGTCCTCCCTCAGGAAAAGAGGAACTACAACTGGCTGTTTTTGTTCCTAGGGCAGAGCCTGGGGATCTGCACGCTCAACCAGATCAAGTGGTTCTGCAAGCACACGGAGAATCACCGGACAGGGGCCAAGGACAGGGTGCTCTACCTCACCTACATCACCATCGGCAAGCAGCTCTATCCCACCGGAATCTTCCAGCGGCTCTGGGAGATCAGTCTCGCCTCCAACCGACGCAACGTCGTCGACGGCTGAATGGTTGTTACCAGTTCTGTACTGCAGATTGAATAGGATGGTATGCAGTCTGGTAGGAAATTAGGGTTTTGGTTCTTGAATTGTGGCAGCAATTGTGTACACGCTAACTAGCTAGCTAGCTATTTGCCAGAGACTTTTTAGAACGTACTGCGAGTTGTTTGATCATTTGGTTAGGGTTATGGCATGATGCCGTTTGGCTCAAAAATAAAAAATAATTGTTTGGTGTTTAAATTTTTTTTTTTTTAATCTTTGTTTGATTAATTTGGATTCTCGAGTTTGTCAGGAAGTGGAAGGAAATTTGTGTTCTCTATCTCTTTTCTGGTAAGGCTAATGGCAGTGATTGATTGGTAATGGTGTGAGATTAAATACACACCGGTGACCTTATTTATGCTTGTAGAGGGATACTTCTTTTCAATCAGACCTACAATGAGTGAAATTCAGGGGCGGATATTGGTACCCAAACAATTGATTAAGACGCTTATCTAATTAATATACTCATCAAATTGACTAAGGTACCCACCAAATTTTTAAATATCCCCAAATACCCTCATTCTCTTCTTCCCCTATGCAGTGGGTAATTCCTAAGAAATCAGTCCACCTACCAAAATAGGGAGTGAATGTAATCAAATTACAGAAAAAATCAATCGCAAACACAATGAATATACGTGAAAAACCTAAAAGAGAAAAATCACGGAGAGAGAGGAGAGAAGCTCCACTATGTCAATGGCGATTACAATAGGGTTCTCTAGATTCGAGTGAACATGATCATTTTCTTGTTGAAAAGGGATCTCCTATTTATACAAGTCATCTCAAAAATATAAGGTTAGGGAGTCCTTCTCAGTTTGATACTTAAATTCCTTATCTTGATAACGGTGGAGCCAAACACCCTAGTTTGACTCGATGTAGGAGAGAGTCTATCTCTATCTTGTGGTTCGTGTAGAGGTAACTACCTGATCTGAATTAGGATTGGGCTTACGGTTAGAGATCTCTGTAATCGAATCTGATTCTCCTATTAGTCACCCCACCCGTTAGAAATTCGAACTGGGCGAAGATATCGAGTTAAATGTTCTGAAAGTAGCCACGCGTTGTGCATCCATCGAGGCTAGATAGACATGTGTCATGATCTTGTGCTAGTTAGAAAGTGACCACTACAGATGCCCCCTCCACTCCCTTCCCTCTAGAAGAGTCGAGAACTCTCATTCGGGGGATTTCAGGTTCTCAGAGTCTCCGATATAAAAAGAGAAGCAGAATGAAATGAGAACTTTCTGGGCCTAGACTCAAGGTGCTTGTTGTCGCTTCAGATTTTATCTTGTAGTGGCGTACGTGGTCACACAATCTGGCAGAGATTTAAATGTGAGTCACATCCGGTGCAGTGCCGATCATATTACCGTCTTGTTAGATGCTACATTCGAGGTTGGTACCACGTATTTGAAGTGATGGTGTTGATAAAGTAACCGTCTCTTATGAATGCAAGCGATTTTCAAGGAAGGCATGACGTATCTAGTGTGATTGTTCGAGTCCCTTCTGGTATGACACGTGTAGGGTCCAAAGTGGAGCGATGCTTCATTTTTCTTTGGGATTAGGAGTCTGAGCGATTAACTCTTGGGCTTTTTCTCCCTATATATAGGGTGGGACATTTCAGGAGAGACCTGAACTGCTTCTTGAAAGTTTCTTGTTGTTAAAGCCTTTTTCTATTTTGCAAGCAGTGATATCTCCTTCGTTCTTCATTCAGTGGTGGAAGGAGCTGGAATGGGTGGTAATGCCTGCTTCACTCCTGTTGTTCGGGAGTCTGTTTGCCAAGGAGATTCAGTTTTTGTGATGGGCTCATCAAGTGGTTTCAGCTCTTGCGACGAGATCCAGCTGTGGGGATGAACAGAGAATGGTCTATTTTCTGCTTGGTCTACATGTCTGGCTTTCGGTCGGAGCAGACTGCAGAGAAGTTTAGGTTTGACGCCCTTTTCTTTCTTGCAGCGAGCATGTAATAGGGAGCATAAGGGTATTCGACGCCGGCTCTAGTATCAGGGGCCGATCGCTTGTACTCTTATGTGGTGTCATCTCCTTGTCTGTCTCTACTCCAGAGTTACGATCTTGGCATCTGTATCCTCCTTCGCCTTACAGGCTTCGGTCTGCAATTTGGATGGGTTATCTTTACTGGTGGCCTTCCTACGAGTTCTCAGTATTGTCGCTCGTCCAGACTGGTGGATTGTTTGCTTAGGATCGTCACTAGGGCTTAGCTGGGGATGTGACAATAGGTGCCTCTGCTTTTTTTCTCGGGAAGAACGCATACATGTAAAATCAAAACTTGTACTTGTATCACACATGTTAGATGTATGTAGACTGTCACATGTTAGATGTATGTAGACTGTCTAAATATCATCAAAGATAAGTCTTCAGATGTTGACTTCACTTCAACGCGAAGATTGCATTTCAATACAAACACGGACCTCGCACCCCATTATATATGCGGATCTCAGCCTGTCCAGCGTATCAACTCAAACGCAGAGCTTAGCCAAGCTCGCATTTTAGTTCAAATGCGGAGCTCAGCCAAGCTCGCGTCGCAGTTCAAAACGTGGAGTTCAGCCAAGCTCGTGTTACAGTTCAAGCGCGAAGCTCAGCCAGACTCGTGTCTTAATTTTAAACGCGGAGCTCAACCACATCCGCGTCTCAATTCAAACATGACCCTGCAAGCTTCGCCTTTTAATTATAGAGTAGAACCCACAAGGGTCGCGTTTCTTTTATAACTGCCACATTATTGGGTCAATTAACACCCATGTAATGTGAAGAGTTAATCCTCATTATGGAGGAATTCTAGAGAACAATTTTACCCCTAGATACCCCCTATAAATAGCCATGAAAGCTATTGAATGAAGAGTTTTTTTTTTAAGAGCTAAACAACTACAAAATGCAGAAACTTTGAGCATTCAAAAGGGGGAGAGAGAGAAAGAAAGAATTCCTCTTCAAAGGAGGACTCCAGTATTTACCATATCCAAATGGAGTTATTTTGTATCCTCAAAATGATCCAAGAGAAGCTTGTCATTCGGCCAGTTAATGGAGAACAAAATTCACTCTCCATCGCCATACGAAGAATCTAGCTTTAAATAAATAGAGATTCAAATATCCTCCCCTCTTTTGTATTCGAATTGTATCCTTTGTAATTTTCTTTGCAATTAATAAGAATTTTACTTCGCACTTTTTTGACCAAATAAAAGATGGCGACTCTGCTGAGCATGTTTTCTCTACTGACGAGAAAGCTATGGTGTAAGCTGACATCAAGCTCAATGGATCACTGGTCAAGTCGTTCATCATTGAATTCGACGAAGAAAAATTTGAAGAGTTTCTTTCTTCAGGCTCTAAAAGCCCAAAAGTAACGCAGCAGTACCACATAGTCTCTACGGAGACCCGCTCTCAAGTTTCTTCGGAGACTTCTCCAAAAGTGGTCAGCGCCATTGCTCATAACACAAGAAGAGCTATGTTCAGGAGGTTTTGAAAACCTCCCATGTAACCCACACGGTCCGCGTCAACGTCTCTCAAGAGACCCACGAGCCAGTATACTAGCTCAAAGACAAAACAATGATAAGGGCCAACCTTGCCATCTCTCTCCTCTCTAGACTCAGCAATTTCAGGTTACCGGGGGTTCTCAGCTACCCCTGAGACTCAATCGGAATGCTGAACATCGATGAAGGCATCACACCTGTCGACAACAAATTGAAGATTCTGTAGCTGCAATCTGTTTTGTAGATACAGAATGCGAGGCTCAGACCTGATTTATTGAAATCATTACGAGACCCCGCGTTCTTTAAACGCGCATCTTAACGTCCAAACATGAGGTCCGTGTTTTTGTTCCAAAACGTGAGACCCACGTTCATGTAGATACAGAACACGAGGTTTAAACCTGTGTTTCTTTGAAGCAACATGAGACTCGCATTTTTTAAACGCGCATCTCTACGCCCAAGCACGAGATCCGCGTTCTTGTTTTAAAATGCGAGGTCAGCGTCCAATCTGTGCCAGAACGCGACTCTCGCGTTCCTACTGCTCAATGCGAAGTCTTTGTTCTGAAGCAGGCTCTGTCAAAACACGAGGCTCAGACCTGCCTTTCATTACATAAACGCAAAGGTCGAAAGCTAATTCTATTTGGGAGAATCGAGTCTGAACCCGTGACTCGTGAAAGCGTGAAAGACGATCCTGAGTCCCCATAGTTCCCTCATTACGAGCCAAATGCATACATATGATGGAGAATATGGGGTATAACCTGACGAAAAGGTCTGACTTGAACTTTGGCCAAGGAAGACGAACACTTCTCAAATCTTTTATCTCAAAAGGGAAGGACCTTGACTACTATCATCAAACTCGGAGGGGCTTAGGCTACGTGTCAATTCTAATTCCATCAGGTTCTGAGTCTGAGGAATCGTTATAGCATGATCACTCATCAGGCACATCATCATGGGAATTAGATATCAGTGTCGGCGCTATCTTCGAAGATCTTTCAGTGAATATAGTTTCAACTAGCCATATGGAGGATGAAGACGAAGATGAAGAAACGATCCACTCAGACATCGATCCCTGGACCAAACACTTGAATACTCTTTGGGACATCCGCTTTGAGCAGCGTGAGCTACCTACAGATGATAAAGTGATTCAGAACAACCTAGGAGAAGAGGTTAATCTCAAATCCATCTTCATAAGTAAGAGCTTACAACTCTTCGAGAAAGAAGACCTAATATATCTTATATAAGAGTGCATAGACGTCCTTGCCTGGAACTACGAGGACATACCCGGACTTGATCCTTAAGTGGTTATGCATCGCCTCAACATCAATCCAGACATGAAACCAGTCAAGTAACAACACGACGGTTCCATCTAGAAATAATGAATGCAATTGACTCAGAGTTAAAAGCTTATAGATTCTGGTTTCATTAGGGAAGAACAACACCCTGACTGGGTAGCCAACATCGTGCCAGTTACCAAGAAGAATGGGAAGATCCAGATTTGCTCGACTTTCGCTGTCTAAATGCTGCCTGTTGCAAAGATGCCCTCTCCCGATCACGGATGTTATGATCGACAATACATGCTGAGTCGAGAGAATATCCTTCATTGATGAATTTTCATGACATAATCAAATCAAGATGTACCCTGAAGATGAAAAACATACATCTTTCAAAATGCCACTGGGGGTGTAATGTTACACCGTGATGCCCTTTGGCTTAAAGAATGCAGGGGTGACATATCAACGGTTAATGAATATAATCTTCCATGAGCATATATGCATGACTGTAGAATGATACGTCAACGATATTGCAGTAAATAGCCGTGCTAAAAGTGATCACATTACAGATTTAAAGAGAGTATTCAACATCATGTGGGCGCATTAACTGAAGATGAACCCAACCAAGTCCTTTTTAGGGGTAGCCAGTGGCAAATTCTTTGGGTTTATTGTGACATCCATGTAAATCACCTAGAGAGGGGGTGAATAGGTGATGGCTAATCTAATGGTCACTAAATGCGGAATTAAAAAATATTATGACCTAAACAAACTATTTAAACTAAACACCACGCATAACACAAGAGTGTAGCCGAATTTTCCGTGAAGGGCTCTGGACTAACTCCTCTAGATTCCCCTAGATAAGGGTTGAGGTGCCGCGTTGGCTCTCTTGGTTGAATACAAGTGTTAGCAAATAATCCCAAGCAAATATATCAATTAAGCACAAATGTATATCATGCATATAAAAATAAAGACAAGATAAGTATGCAAGATATAAACAAGAGATAAAGAGAGAGAGTGAGCAATCGCAAACACAAGGGATTTTTTTTGAGGTTCAAGCACACTTGCTCTACATCCCCGCCTTCGACACACGAAGGATTTTCACTATAATCGATCCCACGGATCACTCGGTGCCGCAACACCTATAAGCCGAGTTCACACTTGAACTCCTTGGACTCTCTAGCCCATACACACCGCAAGCTACACAAGCTCGCCGAGGCCACACCTCAAACAACAAGTTCGCACCCGAACTCGAAACACCGCGAACACACTTGTCCGCTGATTGGTCGCTAATGTTGCATATTTAATATCATATGTCCATACTTATTATAGAATAAAAGCCTGCATTGTCCTAATTAATTGTTTGATTTATTTGCAGGCCCAATCCTTAAGGAGATGAAGAGAAATGAGCCCAAAAACCCACCAGAATTCTGAATTAAATCAGAGTTAATTCGCACACACAAAATCAGGGCAAAATCAAGAGGTTGAAACCGGTTGAGAAGAATCCTCTCAGAATCGATCGATTAAAGCCAAGAATTCAAGGCCATTTCGTCAGAATCCGGGACTCAAACGAAGAAACTAACAAAGGATAAAGTCAGAAGATAATCCAATGATGACCCACCAACAGGGTGTGGCCATCTGGCCACACCCTGGCCGCGAAAACGCGGCAATAGCTGCGTTTTCGCGACTTTGTTGGGGAGTTAGGGGGAGCGTTTGCTCCCCCGACCTCCCCGGATCCTGATTGTTGGGTTTATGCCTATAAAAGGCCTGTACTTGCGCTGAAAATGGGACGACCATGCAGATTAGGATTTAGCCTAGTTTTCATTCTTTGTAGTTTAGGTTTTTCTTTTCTTTTTATGTAACTTGTATGTAACTTGGGGTAGAGAAGATTCATGTAAGTAAGAGAGAGAGGCTGACGTTGAGAGTGACACCGATGTACCCTCCTCCTTTCTTCCATTGTCTCTGCAATTAATAAAGGTAAAAGTTTCTTTTTATGTTCGTATTTTGTTTTGCTTTCCTCTTCCTCTTTCTACTTTACCTTGGTTGTGTTTGTTGAGTTTACAAGTGAAATCCAAAGCAAGTATAACTAAGCTACGTGAGAGCCAGCGATAGTTTATGAAGACGTTCTCCTCTTCCAAGATCCGCATCACTTCGTTCTTGCTAGGCTTGACGATATAATGTGCACGGGGACTGAGCTCGAGCTTATGATCTATGCGTTGAACGCCTCCGAAGTAAAGGTAGAACATGCAACGGTTTTCAGGTAAGTCATCACTTAAACTAGGTAAGTATTCCTTCCTTTTCTTTCCTTTCCCTCATTTCTGTAAATTATATCACCACCTCTTCCAACTCTTTCTTCTCCACTCACTCCATTTGTACATAGTCGTTTTTATTGTTTTCTGATTTTTCCACCTTCTTCATCTCTCACGTTCTTCTTAACTTTAACATAACTTTCTTTTTTCTTTTTGTTAACTTAAAAACAGAGAAGAACTATCGTTTTGTTTTCTGAACGATTTCAATAAAGAACGTAAACGCTTCTATCGCAAAACCCTCCTTGTGGATCACGACCCGCATAGCCACTTGCTATAGCGGAAGAATTGAGCACTTGCACATCTTCATTCTTAGATCTATAATTTCGTATTTTTGTGCAGGTAAAGCTTCAATCAAATTTTGGCGCCGTTGCCGGGGAGGGTAACATGTTTTTTATTGAAATCTGAATTTTTTTTGAAAATTTTTTAGAACTAAACGAATTTTCTTCTCTGTTGCAGGTTACAGGGCAATCAAAGCAGGAAATTAATATTGCAGTGACATACAAGTGGCCTTGGGCCTCTGCACTAGAAAGCAGAGACCAAGGGCCCTCTGAATTGCTGCGTTTTCACGGCAAAAGCAGCGGATCCGCGGCAAGGACGAGTTGATTACTAACAGGTTTTGCAGGGCTGCTTGCTTTGCAAATTTTAGTTTTCTGCAATTCTTTATTTCCTTTATGCCATCACCATAACCTGCTAATAAACCAACAGTAAAAAGTTTGTTGAAAAAGTTAAAAAAATTGATTAGACGTTTGCATCTTAGGCACGTGTCTTTTCAATTCCTTTACTTTACTGTTGAAGAGTGCTGGAGCAAGGTACGTATGCATTGCATATAGAATAGGACTATCTCTTTGTTGATTTATATCACTTTGAGTGTATCTTATTTATCTTGTACACTTGCACAAAAACTGATCTTAAGGGCACCACCCAATAGTAAGATAAGGTGGGGATTTAATCACCCTTCCTTAGCCCAAAAATCAGATTCAAAGCACTCACTAACCCAAACCTAACTTAAAATGAGTAGACGTTGGCCCTAGGGACATCTCGGACTCAATTAGGAGATTATCCTAAGGGGGAAAGGTGTTGGAACTTGACTCTTGCCAAATCAGTTTCTAGGAAAGGGATTAAGGGCCGAAAGCCCGAAGGTTGGTGGTTATTTAATTAAGGAACGTCTTTTGACGGAAAACCTCCCACCAACCTTGCCCTGACCTGGCTGATTAGCATGTGGTCAAAGTCTACATTAAACCTCCCGTGGACAGTCTAACCAGTTAGGAGTCGTCTAGGTCTAGGTCTACCCTAACTTAGGTTAGAATTTTTTTCTTTCTTGTTTGTTTATTTATTTGTTTTTCTTTCTTTTTGTTTGTATTCCATTGTGTGATATGGCTTATAATAATAATTTTTTCAACTACAATAATAATCCATATTGCACATCAAACTCTTTTTCGGATATTACCAACCCGGCATATCATGACTTTAACCAACCTAGTGTGCCGGATTGGTCTTATCCGAATCAATATAACCTATGTCCCCCATCGTATGACTATAATTTTCATAACGATTTCAACTCTTCACAGAGTCAGTGGGGATTCACCTACCCCGAGTCCAATTTTCAACCAAATTGTCCTCCTTCTCCACCTAGTCCACAATATTTTCAAGAGTCATACTCAGTTCCACCAGTCCAAAATAGAAGACCATCAATTTTAGAAATGAGTATACGTGAGTCCAAACACAAATCCCAAAATCTGATGGACTCACAATTTCACTACCACTTCCAAGACAACTCTTCATCTTTTCATCAAAACAATGAACCCATCAATTATGAAAATATGCTTGAAGCCATGACTCATGCTCAAAATGCTAGAAATCGTGACATAGATATGATGGTCGAATCTCTACGTTCTCACCGTTTGACCAGTTCTGATGTCACTAACCATTCTGTTAGAGCCGAAGAGTCATGTAGTTTTGGAAATCAAGATTCCATTTCAGAACAACCATTTGAACTTGCCCAAACTCCAAATTTTGAAAAAGATATTGACAGTTTAGCAAGTTTTCCTTTTCCTGAAATAGAACTTAAAAATGAATATGATCCTGAACCCCAAATTAGTGATTCAATTCTTCTTCCTGATTCAATAATGACTCTGGTATCTTCACCTGACTTCAATCTTTTCCCGGAGTCAACATTGGATCCTGTACCAATTTATAATAAAATTGAATCACCCATCTTTGAGGATCATATTGAACTTGACCAATTATACACTTTTGAAAATCCTATTGACAATTGGCAAGTTCTCATTTTTATGATATTGAACTCAATGAGATATATGACCTAGATTCTCAAATCTGTGATCCACTTCAACTTCCTGAATCAATATTGACTCCTGTTGTGTTACCAAACTTGAGTAATATTTTAGAGTCAGTTTTGATTCCTCCACCTATCATTCCTGAACTGGAATCACCCATATTAAGTCACATTCCATTGTTAGAAAATACATGTGGACTAGAGTTTCAACTTCTTGACTTGGACCCGCTTCTTGAACCAATTTCGACTCCTGAACCTTTACTTGACTTAAGTCACCTTCCTGAGTCGGTATTAGTTCCTGTCCTTCCTGAGCCCAAGTCAACCGTTCTATCATTTCATACTCCATTCTAGGACGAGGTGGTTGACAAATTTGACTTCGAAATTAGTTATGGAATATAGAAATTAGATGGGGTTAAATATTTAATAAAGATCCTTTATGGATACATCTTTTTAATGGGTTATATTAGAGAAATTTCTAGTGGGTTCCTCCGAGACCCAAGAAAAGTTGATTGGGCCGCGTTTCGTGGACCAATCAGACCACCGCCGAAACCACCACCATAAGGTAACATTTTCCTTCCCTTTCGTCTTTTTCATGCATCTATGCATTAATTCATACATTGAGGACAATGCATGAGATAGGTGTGGGGGAGGGTCTAACATAACTTTTCTTTTTCTTAAAAAAAAAAAACTTAACATTTTTCTTTACTTTTAAAACTTTTTGAAAAATAGAAACAATATTTTGACTTATTTTTGTAAGAAATTAAGTTAATTTTAAGGAATAGGAAAATCCAAATTAGGATTTCTTATACTTGGTCAAAATAAGATTATTTGTTAGATTTTTAGAGTTAGGAAGATAATTTGTCAAAGTAATTTGGTCTTGATCTTTACCTTGATGAAATATGCACACTTCATACACTTACACACTTAGGGTTCAAAAACAAAGATTCTTATGCCTTATAAAAATAAAAATAAAAAATGATGAATAAGTCTAATTATTGATTAGCTAGGTGCTTTGGCCTAAGCAAGCCTTAGTATTTATGCGAAAGATGATTAGATAAGTTTGAGAAAAAATAAAAAATGAATAAATCTAATTATTGATTAGCTAGGTGCTTTGGCCTAAGCAAGCCTTAGTATTTATGCGAAAGATAATTAGATCCTCTGATTAAGCTGGGTATTTGTGCCTAATAAAGCATAAGTATTCACGCCTAAAAGGGATTCATATAATAAAATCCTTAGTTTTGTGGCCTTGTTTGCTCGAGTCCTTAAGTCCGTGGGGTGTTTTCTCACCCGGTGCCCTAAGACCGTTTGGTTTGGGAGTCATCGATTAGAGGCTCGTTACATGGGCAGATTAGAAAGCCTAATAGAACTAAGAAATATTACCAAAATAAAAAAAGAAAAAAAGTATATATGTATAAATAAATAAGGCATAAGAGTTAGAGTAAATGAACCCTTAGTCAAAAATTTTCATAGTCACAAGTGCATATGACTTAGGGTAAAATAATAGACTAGATGAGAAGTACAATTTGACTCCTTACTTTAATTGATAACAAATTTTTGAATAGAGACTAAGTTTAGGAATGAAAAATTCAGTTTTCGTATAACTTATAGATTGCTTAGATCTTACAATCATATTTCAAATATTTTTCTCTTTCAAAATGCTTTTCGAAAATACTAACCCTTTATTTCTCTTTCTTTATGGATTTTGTGGGTGCAATCCGCTGAAAACCCTCACGAGACAAAACTCGTCCTCTAGGGGGAACCTAGAGGTTTAACGGCTTGTTGCACATGCTCAGTGCAATCGCGCGACCTGCGAAAGTGGTCTAATAATCCTTAGTATAGTTTAGTTGTTTTGCTCGAGACGAGCAAAAGATAGGTATGGGGGTGTGATTGGTCGTTAATGTTGCATATTTAATATCATATGTCCATACTTATTATAGAATAAAGCCTGCATTGTCCTAATTAATTGTTTGATTTATTTGCAGGCCCAATCCTTAAGGAGATGAAGAGAAATGAGCCCAAAAGCCCACCAGAATTCTGAATTAAATCAGAGTTAATTCGCATACACAAAATCAGGGCAAAATCAAGAGGTTGAAACCGGTCGAGAAGAATCCTCTCAGAATCGATCGATTAAAGCCAAGAATTCAAGGCCATTTCGTCAGAATCCGGGACTCAAACGAAGAAACTAACAAAGGATAAAGTCAGAAGATAATCCCATGATGACCCACCAACAGGGTGTTGCCATCTGGCCACACCCTGGCCGCGGAAACGCGGCAATAGCCGCGTTTTCGCGGCTTTGTTGGGGAGTTAGGAGGAGCGTTTGCTCCCCCGACCTCCCCGGGATCCTGGTTGTTGGGTTTATGCCTATAAAAGGCCTGTACTTGTGCTGAAAATGGGACGACCATGCAGATTAGGATTTAGCCTAGTTTTCATTCTTTGTAGTTTAGGTTTTTTTTTTCTTTTTATGTAACTTGTATGTAACTTGGGGTAGAAGAAGTTTCATGTAAGTAAGAGAGAGAGGCTGACGTTGAGAGTGACACCGATGTACCCTCCTCCTTTCTTCCATTGTCTCTGCAATTAATAAAGGTAAAAGCTTCTTTTTATGTTCGTATTTTGTTTTGCTTTCCTCTTCCTCTTTCTACTTTACCTTGGTTGTGTTTGTTGAGTTTACAAGTGAAATCCAAAGCAAGTATAACTAAGCTACGTGAGAGCCAGCGATAGTTCATGAAGACGTTCTCCTCTTCCAAGATCCGCATCACTTCGTTCTTGTTAGGCTTGACGATATAATGTGCACGGGGACTGAGCTCGAGCTTATGATCTATGCGTTGAACGCCTCCGAAGCAAAGGTAGAACATGCAACGGTTTCCAAGTAAGTCATCACTTAAACTAGGTAAGTATTCCTTCCTTTTCTTTCCTTTCCCTCATTTCTGTAAATTATATCACCACCTCTTCCAACTCTTTCTTCTCCACTCACTCCATTTGTACATAGTCGTTTTTATTGTTTTCTGATTTTTCCACCTTCTTCATCTCTAACGTTCTTCTTAACTTTAAAATAACTTTCTTTTTTCTTTTTGTTAACTTAAAAACAGAGAAGAACTATCGTTTTGTTTTCTGAACGATTTCAATAAAGAACGTAAACGCTTCTATCGCAAAACCCTCCTTGTGGATCACGACCCGCATAGCCACTTGCTATAGCGGAAGAATTGAGCACTTGCACATCTTCATTCTTAGATCTATAATTCCGTATTTTTGTGCAGGTAAAGCTTCAATCATCCGCCTCCTCAAAGAACAAGAAAAGTATTTGGTGATCACAACACTTTGATCACCTAAAAACTATCTCACTACAACACTCCTATAAGATGAATAATCCATGGATAGCTCAAGTGTTTGTGTGAGAAAACAAGGAAAGAGATGGTGGAGGAAAACTCAAAGAATCTCTTTAACAATACTCTTGATAAACTCTCCTTTTAATTGGAAATATTGGCTCTAAACAAGTGGAGAAAACCTCTTAAAAGAGTTGAGAAAACTGGTGAAAAATTCACTTTAAAATCTTGGTGAAAACAGCCCCCAAATGACCCAATATATAGGGCTCCAAAAACTAGCCGTTGGAGGCCTGACAGAAATGTCGGTCGACCGCCCGGTCGACCGCCAACGGTCAGAAATCCGACCGTTGGGCCATCGATCGACCGGTCGGTCGACCGAGGCCAGGATACAGAGAGCAAGTCTCTCTGTCCGGTCGACCGCTCGGTCGACCGGGGCCTTTCCAGAGAGCAGAGCTCTCTGGACGGTCGACCGGGTCGGTCGACCGGCCCTCCTGCCTGAACTGGCGTGCACGTCTGTGCACGTCGGTCGACCGCACGGTCGACCAACTTCAAGCTACAGTCGACCGTCCCGGTCGACCGGCTGAAGCCAGGAAACAGTTTTCAGGGATAAAAAAGTTAGACATTTTGATTGAAATAAAATCCCATAAATTCATAAAAAATCTACAAAAATAGTTTTACAAATATAATTTGATAAACAAACATTCTTGGTCAAAATCAAGGCATGTTACATATAATTTGGACTATTTTTGTAACTTGAAAAAATTGGCTTAAATGAAAAACTGTATTTTCCAAAGTAGATTTTCCAAAACTTGTTTTTCCAAAACTTCACCAAATACGAAAACAGATATTTAAACAACATTTAATGTATAGTGTGTATGGATATGATCCACAATACAAACATGGTGAAATATCTATGTTTTTGACATTAAGCACTAAATAAGATTTTGGATAAAACATGAAACTTGAATACCAAAAATCAAAACGCTTGAAGTCTTCACTTGAATACCGGTTTGGTTTTTGGTTAAAATTTTTTTCTAAAACTAACTAAATCAAGAGTGTGTGTGTATATATGTACTTGAGCAATCCACCAACTATTCTATCCTTTACATTTTATCTAAAAATAAAATCTTATAAAAACAAATCTAGACACAAGTCTTCATCTTCTTGAAGTCTTCACTTGAAGCCTTCTTGACTTGGTCCAAACACCGTGCAAGCTCCAAAACTTCACTTTAAATCCTTTGTTGAAGCTACGCACCTACTAAGATCTTGATCATAAATCTGTCACTAATTAAACACAAGATCATTAGTAAACATAACTACATGAGTTGATCATCATCAAAACTAGAGTGATGGGCCTTTGGGCCAACAATCTCCCCCTTTTTGATGATGACAAAACTTATGAAGTTATATATGCATGGATTAAAGTAAAGCTTCAAAGAAGCTCCCCCTTAACTCATGCATAACAAATAAACAAATAAATATGCAATGTATGCTCATAAACATATATGCAAATCAAGGAGATAAACATGCCAATCAAGCATAAAACACATCAAATTCTTTTTCTCCTATTTGCAAAACAAAACGTATATGCATAAACAATCTTTTTTCACAAAACATGCATATAAATCCAAAATCTTTCTCCCCCTTTTGTCAATCATCAACAAAAGGGTAAAAACAAAATTAACAAATTTTTTCTTCCCCTTTTTGTCATAAACAAAGAGACCAATAAGGGGTGTAAACAAATAAGTCAATAAAAGGTTATATGCGATATACATTCATGAAGAGGAAAACGGTAAAGTAACTTCCCTACACATATACATTACATGAAAGAGGGATGACAAGCCCTAATTCACATAACATATAATATGTAATGCATAAGAGGAGATGTGAAGCTCCCCCTATATACGTGTATCACATAAAGAAGAGTTGTCATGCTCCTCAATATAAGATACACTCATCATAAATCTATATGTAGAAGAGATGTTAAGCTCTCCTTACATATAAGAAATACACATCAAAAATGTTTTGATTTTTCTTATTCAAACAAAATTTTGAATTTTTTCTTAATAAAATAAATTTTGAGAAAAATTTTAAGGTACCACTTGTAATCAAATTTTAAGATACCAATTGTAAAAAAAATCATGTTGATACTAATTGTAAAATAAACATTACAAATTTTGAATTTTTCAAATAGGTAATTCATATTGATACCAATTGTAAATTTACCAATTGTAAAATTTATAACAATTTGAAATTGAAGCATATTGATATCAATTGAAAACCGATGCATAAGCTTTATTAAAATGTCAATTGAGATATCAATTGAAATAAAGTTTTAACTTAAGCTTAGCATAAACTAATTTTGTACTTTAAATAAGTAAACCCACTGTAAAGCAAGCACACGAAAATCATATATATGTATGAAAAGAGAATACCAATAGCAATTGATATTATGGAAATAATGAAGCATACATATATAGAAAACAAAATATGAGTATATACAAATTTATCAATTTAGATACAAATTGAAAAGATCTAACGATACCAATTGAAAATAGCAATGTAAATCAAGTATATAACTCATAACCTACCACCCTTTATATGCTCAAGATAAAAGATTTTCAATAAGGTTCGCAAGGCATACACGCCCAGCTATCCGCCCATGGAAGGTAGGGGTTTTCAAAAATAAATTTAAAAATAGTATAGCATTGAAAATCTCTTCCGAATGAAGAATAATTAACTAGTTAAAAGTAATTTTTTGAAAAACTAGTTAAAGATCCTTCAAAAACATGAAATCAATTTATATGTTTTTCATGAATCATACTAAATACACAAAAATTCAAGCACTCATAGTCTATAAAGCTCAAAAATAATCATGAAACAAAGTCATGAATAAACAAATAAAGTGTGAGTGTTCAAAATCATGTAACTAGCATTTTCATGAAAATAGTCAATGAAGCTCAAAATGATCAAAACAAATTATTCATTTTATTTTATCAAACAAAATATGAAAATTTATTTTTCACATTAAAAACACACTTCTAGGTATATGTATGATTTTATTCAAAGCTAACAATATGCATACATATCCCAAACATAAAAGAGTCTATCATATAATTTACATGAAGGCAAGAGACTCAAAAAGGGTATACATGTATATTTATTAGATTTGAATAAAAATGCATATACATGAAGCAAAAACATGAAAATAAGCAAAATAAGTATAAATGAAAGAATCATCAAAACTATCCTATATATGTGCATATAGTGGGTACAAATGAGCATGAAGTGCAAACATATATGAATCAGTTTGTTCTCACTATTTGTACATGTATAAATACAAGTTTTGATAAAAACTACATTTAAACTTAGTATTTACCACACGAAGCACAAAAACATGAACATGCTATATGATGTCAAAAATGAATAAGCATGTAAATAAATTAGGAGTTTAGAAATAGTTACCAAACCAAGGAACTACTCCAAATCTCCAAACATGGTGGTTGTCCCACCAAACCTCCTTGATAGCGATGCATCAAATATGTGTCCATCAAGTCCAATTGCATTCACTACCAAGACACCATCCCTCTCACGTCGTGTGAGAGCCCTCACCTACATCAAAAACACAAGGTGGGAGTTTTGATACCCATTTTTTCTTGGGTCCTTGAGGGTTAGTCTTGTAAGGAACATTATTATTTCCAAAATGTTTGGGTTCCCTGACAAACTTTAAAACATTTTTATTATTAGCAAATTTTAAATAATGCAACTTGTCAAAATAAAACTTTGCTAAATGGCCTTTGCGGCCACAATGTGTACATTTGTACACTTTAGGATGCATATGGGTGTGAGTGTGATTGTGGCATGCAAAGTGTGCATATGCATGATGATGTGCATGAACATGTGTAACTTGTTTCTTTGAAAACAAGGATTCCAATCTTTTATGATTAAATGCACATGAGCTCAAAGTTGAGTTTAAATAATCCATTTTATTTTTCAAAACTTTAATCTCATTTTCATTTATGGTAGCATGTAAAACATGATGAGAATGAGAATCATTTTTCTTTTTCTTTTTAGAAAAACTTTCTTTTTCTTTTTCACAAAATTTTCTTTTTAAACAAGAGTTTTCTTGAAAAACAACTTCTTTTTGTTTTTTCACCAAAACAATTTTATTTTTCAAAGAAGTATTTCCTTCACAAAGATCACTCAATTTTGAAAGTAAGGAAACATTCTCATTTTTCAAATTCTCATTTTCTTTTTCAATGCATGCAACCTTATTTCTAAATGAATCATTTTCTTTTAGCATGCAATCAAAATTCTTTTTCAAATTTTTATTATCTTTTCTAAGCATGTCATATTTTCCTAAGAGTTGTTGACAAAAACATGCAAGCTCATCATATGACATGTCAACATCCTCTTCTACATCGGACTCGATAGTTACCTCAAGGGGGTTATCCCCTTGGACCATATAGCACAAGTTGGAAGTGTCGCTTCCAACATCCGAGTCGCTCCCCGCTTAATATTGATTTTTTTCGCTGAGGGAGAGTATGGTGTTCCAAACTATAAAAGCCGAATCAATGTTAGAAACCCTAGATAAATAATCATCATTTAGGGTTGACTTTAAAGCATTTAGGGCTTTTGCATTAGCCTCACTATTCTTGCTATTTAAACAATATACATCATTAGTTGTGGTAAGATAAACATGAATGCTTAGGGCCTTGAGGTACAAGGACATCTTCACCTTCTATATATGGATGTTAAGAATGTCAAACATGGGTGGTGACATGAAGTCCATGGTGTGTGTATAAATATTTTGATTAGCCTAAAATGAGGATCTTTAACTCTAGGTTGTAAGACCCAAATCAAGAGCACTTGGCTCTGATACCAATTGTAAATCACCTAGAGGGGGGTGAATAGGTGATGGCTAATCTAATGGTCACTAAATGCGGAATTAAAAACTATTATAACCTAAACAAACTATTTAAACTAAACACCACGTATAACACAAGAGTGTAGCCGAATTCCCCGTGAAGGGCTCTGGACTAACTCCTCTAGATTCCCCTAGATAAGGGTTGAGGTGCCGCGTTGGCTCTTTTGGTTGAAAACAAGTGTTAGCAAACAATCCGAAGCAAATATATCAATTAAGCACAAATGTATATCATGCATATAAAAATAAAAACAAGATAAGTATGCAAGATATAAACAAGAGATAAAGAGAGAGTGAGCAATCGCAAACACAAGGATTTGTTTCGAGGTTCGAGCACACTTGCTCTACATCCCCGCCTTCGACACACGAAGGATTTCCACTATAATCGATCCCACGGATCACTCGGTGCCGCAACACCTACAAGCCGAGTTCACACTTGAACTCCTTGGACTCTCTAGCCCGTACACACCGCAGCTACAATAGCTCGCCGAGGCCGCACCTCAAACAACAAGTTCGCACCCGAACTCGAAACACCGCGAACACATCTGTCCGCCTCCTCAAAGAACAAAGAAAAAGTCTTTGGTGATCACAACACTTTGATCACCTAAAAACTGTCTCACTACAACACTCCTATAAGATGAATAATCAATGGATAGCTCAAGTGTTTGTGTGAGAAAACAAGGAAAGAGATGATGGAGGAAAACTCAAAGAATCTCTTTAACAACACTCTTGATAAACTCTCCTTTTAATTGAAAATATTGGCTCTAAAATAAGTGGAGAAAACCTCTTAAAAGAGTTGAGAAAACTGGTGAAAAATCTACTTCAGAATCTTGGTGGAAACAGCCCCCCAAATGACCCAATATATAGGGCTCCAAAACTAGCCGTTGGAGGCCTGACAGAACTGTCGGTCGACCGCCCGGTCGACCGCCAACGGTCAGAAATCTGACCATTGGGCCATCGGTCGACCGGTCGGTCGAACGAGGCCAGGATACAGAGAGCAAGTCTCTCTGTCCGGTCGACCGCTCGGTCGACCGGGGCCTTTCCAGAGAGCAGAGCTCTCTGGACGGTCGACCGGGTCGGTCAACCGGCCCTCCTGCCTGAACTGGCGTGCACGTCTGTGCACGTCGGTCAACCGCACGGTCGACCAACTTCAAGCTACAGTCGACCGTCCCGGTCGACTAGCTGAAGCCAGGAAACAGTTTTCATGGATAAAAAAGTTAGACATTTTGATTGAAATAAAATCCCATAAATTCATAGAAAATCTACAAAAATAGTTTTACCAATATACTTTGATAAACAAACATGCTTGCTCAAAATCAAGGCATGTTACAAATAATTTGGACTATTTTTGTAACTTGAAAAATTGGCTTAAATAAAAAACTGTATTTTCCAAAGTAGATTTTCCTAAACTTGTTTTTCCAAAACTTCACCAAATACAAAAACAAGATATTTAAACAATTTTAAAGTATAGTGTGTATGGATATGGTCTACTACACAAACATGGTAAAATATCTATGTTTTTGACATTAAGCACTAAATAAGGTTTTGGATAAAACATGAAACATGAATACCAAAAATCAAAACACTTGAAGTCTTCACTTGAATACCAGTTTGGTTTTTGGTTAAATTTTTTTTTCTAAAACAAACTAAATCAAGAGTGTGTGTGTATATATGTACTTGAGCAATCCACCAACTATTCTATCCTTTACATTTTATCTAAAAATAAAATCTTATAAAAATAAACCTAGACACAAGTCTTCATCTTCTTGAAGTCTTCACTTGAAGCCTTCTTGACTTGGTCCAAACACCGTGCAAGCTCCAAAACTTGACTTTAAATCCTTTGTTGAAGCTATGCACCTACTAAGATCTTGATCATAAATCTGTCACTAATTAACACAAGATCATTAGTAAACATAACTACATGAGTTGATCATCACCAAAACTAGAGTGATGGGCCTTTGGGCCAACAATCCAAAGGAATCCATCTTGACCCAGAGAAAGTCTGTGTCATCCACGAGATGCAACATCCAAGACACCTCAGAGAACTCAGAGGGTTACAAGGACAACTGACTTAAATTCAGAGATTCATATCGAACCTTTCAGGATATTTCCAACCCTTCACCAAGCTGATGAAGAAGGAAGTCTCGTTTATTTGGGACAATACTTGCTAAGAAGCATTCAAGGAAATCAAGCAATGCCTCATGCATCCACCCGTCTTCGCAGCTCCAGTATCAGGGAGAACCTTCTTGATATACGTTCGAGATATGGATCATTCTCTAGGAACCTTACTAGCCCAGAATAATGATCTGCGACATGAGAAAGCAATCTACTACCTAAATAGAACTATGATAGGAGCGAAACATCATTACAACCCAGTCGAAAAGGAGTGTCTAGCCTAAGTCTTTGCTGTATAGAAAATGTGACATTATGATTGGTAGTGAAAAGTGCATTATTATCATCATATTTACCATCACATTTTCATATTCATTCATATAATTCTGCACATTTATTAATATTTTGTGATTTATTGTGTGCATGCCTCGAAATAATAAAAAGAAAGAATTAAAGCCTAAAAAGAGCCCAAAAGCCCACATTCAAAGCCCAAGTGCAAAAGTGCAAATACCAAATGTCAAAAGTGCAAATACACAGTGCTAAAATTGCAAATATCAAAGAAGAGGGAAGGATAGACTTCTATCCAACCCTAAACACTTGCAGGATGAGGATAAAAGCCAAAGAAGAGAGTGCAAAGATAAAGAAATTCGTGGATAAAAGATATTGGGATATTTGAGATCTAGGTAACTTGATTTCTAAGTTATCTCGAAATCCCAAGATAAAGAGCCAGGATCAAGCTTCCAGAAGGAAACGACCAAATGGACGGACCAGGAGAAGCCACGCGCCAAAGCACGTGGCCAGCAGCCACTACCAGGCCGCGAAAACGCGGCCCAAGCCGCGTTTCCGCGGCAATTTAGTCTTATCCCTGGACGAGTTTTCGTGGAGGAGTTTGATCTGAACTCTTCTTCCTTCTGCACCTATAAATACCCCCTGCAGTGCAACGTACAGAGCGTCCAAAGGCAGAGTCAGAGGGCCAAATCTAGGGTTTAGGTTTTCTTCTTGTAGTTTAGATTTTCTTTCCTCCATTGTAATTTTTATTTTTTTCCTTTTTGTAAAAACTGAGAGGAGATGATGTTCTCATGGAGGAAGGGATCTACTTGTACTGATGGTGACAGTCGGTGTAAGTTTTATTTTTCCACCATTGTTTAATAATCGAATTGAGGTTTGTTTTTGTTCTTTTATTATTTTTGTTTTTTTGTTCTTGTTTAATCTTGTGTATCTCGGTATTTGCTTTCTTCTATTTTCTCTCTAATGTCTTGCCCACCATGAGAACCAACTGCTTCGAGACTACCTAGCCGAAGAAGAGCCTTTGATGGCCTATGGCGATGAACAGGTCTTCATAGTTGTCTTTTATTTCATAGTGTAGATTAAGAAGGTGGACGATCCTATACGCCATGCTTGTACGCCTTCCAAGAAAAGGTAAATCATCGCAATGGTTCAAAAGGTAAGCAGACTGAAGAGGTATGTGTTTCTTTCTTTCTTTCTTTCTTTAGTTTAGATTTCTATCTCTATCTCTCTCAAATTCTTTTCACCACACTTCCTTGTAAATACCATCATAACTAATAAAATAAATAAAAATTTTAGAGAATCTTACAAACGCTTCCATCGCTAGTCCCTCCCTGAGGATCACGACCCGCATAGCCTTTGCTACCGCGGATAGTATTGAGCACCTTGCACAACCTTTTCCTAAATCTAATATTATTTATTTTGTGTGCAGGAAAAATCTCAATCAAAATTTTGGCGCCGTTGCCGGGGAGGGACGGTAAGTTTTTCTCTAAATAAAAAAATTAACTAATTCTTTTATTCTTTTCTGTTTGCAGGTTTGGAGAACAGAAAAACAGCAGCAGAAGTGGACATATAGCAACTCTGTGCCTCTGCCCTCGAAGGCAGAGCAGCAGAGCCTGCTACTTTGCCGCGTAAACGCGGCAATAGCCGCGGATCCGCGGCAGTAGCAGAGGACTACTGACTGAAATTTTTGCAGGTTTCTGAAACTGGCAATATCTGTGTACTTCTCTGTTAAAATTTGTTCTGTGATAAACCTGCTTACTGCTAATTAATTCAACAGTAAAATATTTGTTGTTAATGATAAAAATTGATTAGACGTTTGCATATTAGGCACGTGTCTTTTCAATTCCTTTATTTTTACTGTTGAAGAGTGCTGGAGCAAGGTACGTTCGCATTGCATGTAGAATAGGACTCATCTCTTGGTTGATTTTCATGCTTTGAGTGAATCTTATTTACATATCTTGTACACTTGCACAATGGGGGTCTCAGGGGGTAAAAGTGTCCCCTAAAAATACTCCATAATGGGGGTTAACTTTCATATTACGTGGGCAGTAATTGTTCCAGTAATGAGGGCAGTTATAACCGAGGCGCAAGGTTCCTCTATAGTTGAAACGCGGTCTTCAAGCTTCGCGTTTAGCCATTGAGGTAATGCTTGAACTTCACATTTGATTGAAATGTGAGCTTCAAGTTCTGCGTCAAGCTTTGTGTGAGATGCGGGCTCTGGGCTCTGCGTCTTGGTTATTGTGGTAAAGTAGAGACGCAGGTTTCGACCCTCGCATCTTGGTACTATAGTGATGCTACTGCTGTAATGCAGAGACGCGGTTTTTAACCCTCACGTCTTGGTGCTGAGGTAGTGGCTATGATTAGCCTTGCGTCTGGAGTTTAGACTCTGCTTTCTGATGACTTATTCTCAGTAATTTTTGAACAGTTTACAAACGCCTGACCCAAGGCTTGCCTTTGATGACATTAAAGATTTGATCGATTGGGATGAGGTCAAGATTCATTTCGCTCCCCTTGCTGGATTCGGCAATGCGACTTGATGGCTTACGGGCAACAGAGGAATTGTGGCTCAAATTCTTTCTTGGGGCAATTATGGCTTCAGCTTCTCAACATCAGGGGCTTGTCTCGAGGGGCGGTTGGACATAGTTCGAGTCACCTATTCTATTTGAATGTATTTCTGAGCTTGGACGAGGATATCTCTCATCTTGGTGACGTCATTCTTTACCATACGTTTGTAGAAGGGGTTGACAGCTTGCAGCCTACTGATAAAGGCAGCAGCGGCTATGTCCTCGTTGCAATTGTATATCAGGGCCATCTGATTTGGGAAATAGGTAACCTAGTTCTTCAGACTCTCTCTAGTTTTCATCTTGACTGTGAGGAAGTGGTTGTTGTTCCTTTAAAATTCCCTTCGAGAGGCAAATTGGTTGTAGAACGCATCAGTTACTTCATGAAAGTTCCAGAGTGAATCCCTCGGGAGTGAATAAAACCAGTGGTAGGCGACCCTTTGGAGACTGGATGGGAATGCTCAGCAGAAAAAGAGGTCAAATTCCTCATGAGTGAATAAAACCAGTGGTAGGCGACCCTTTTAATGCTGGACGGGAATGCTCAATAGAGAAAGAGGTCATTGTGAGCCACCTTGTCTTGGTACTGGCAGAGATGAAGGAGTAGGTCAGAGATGATCGAGTAGTGATCGAAGGTCAACATCATGAACTTCTTTGGGAAGTGAATCTTGGTGATTTTCCTCGATAATAGTGAGTTGGTGGGTCTCAACCCTATGTACTCCATCCCTTTTGAAAACTGCTGACTCGCTTGATTGAGCTGCTCTGGAATTAGATCTGCGATGTCCTCGATGCAAGGGAACATTGTGTTTAGGAACGCTAAGAGTTCTCAGTGTCCTCATTATCATTGTAGGTCTCCGATCGAATGCGCCTCGAGCTTCGATAGATTAAGCGGAACCCTGTGTATGCATTGGTGATGGGGGAGCCCGTGCGTTTCTTCTCACAGTGGGAGAAGATAGTGACCCCCGCTGTGCTCCAATCTATTTGAGCAGCCATGTCTGGACAAGAGTTGCCACTTATTTTTCACGAGCAGCGACTTCATGAAGCTGGATAATCTCCGTCTGCTGATTCCCTATCTACTTTCGCATGGAGGAAAGCACCTGAAGGAATTGGTCTCTGTTGAGTGGAGGCTCGGGTTTGGCAGTCTGCATCCTGAGTGGTAGTCTGCATCCTGAGTGGCGATGCAGTATTGAGATGAGTCCTCAGCGCAGCGAAGTGAATTTCTGATAGGTTGAACTGACGGTTCGTTGGCTTAGTCGCTTTTATCACTTTCCCTTTTCTCTTCGCAGCAGGGTCAACTGTAGTCTAGTTGATTCTCTTCGTTGACGGAGCCATGTCAGTCATACTGGGTGGTTTAGAGGAAGAAGTATGATATTGGATGGGGAGATCTCGAGCATGAACTCAAAGATCTTAATAAAAGTGCCAAATGCAGTAGTTAATTCCTAAGGAATCAGTCCACACACCAAATAAAGAAGTAGATGTCACCAAATCACAGAAAAAGTCAATCGCAGACACAGTGAAAATACGTGAAAAAACCTGAAAGGAAAAAAAACCTTAGAGAGAGAAAAGTTTCACTATGTCAATGGCGATTACAATAGGGTTCCCTGGATTCGGGTGAACATAATCTCTTTCTAATTGGAAAGGATCCCTATTTATACAAGTCATATCAAATAACTAAGGTTAGGAAGTCCTGCTTAGTTTGAATATCTAAATTCTTTATCTTGATAACAGTTGAGCAACACAGACTGATTTGAATCGATTTAGGAGAGAGTCCATCCTATCTTGTGGTTCACACTCGGCTGTAGATAAGGATGAACTATTCCCGAGAGGTAACTATCTTGTTTGAATTAGGATTGGGCTTAGGGATAGAGATCTCTATAATCAGATTTGATTCTCTGATCAATCACCCAACCCATTTGAAATTCAAACTGGGGGAAGATACCAGGCTAAATGTTCTAGAAGTAGCCACACGTTGCATATCCATCAGAGGTTGGATAGACATATGTCACGATCTCAGGCTGGTCAGGAATGACCACTGCACCCTGTCATATCCTTCGTCACGCTCTTTCACCTATCGTTGCCCACCCCATCTCCCCCAACACCCCCTCTTCGCCATGCTCCCCTCTTTCGCCCGCCCCCACCTCTCCTGACATCCTCTTCTTACCGTTGTCAGGGGCCTCGCTACCTTCGAGCCTTTGAGTTTTAGATCCCCACCACTCGAGATCTCAACTTCTGAGGTTCACCTTCCCGATGGGTTCTTCTTGGTTGAGATCCTCCACCACTCGTGAGCTCGACCTTCGTCGTTAATCACCGTCGCCTGATTCAAATCAATCGAGCATTGGCTCACAGTCCCTTGCTTCCCAATTTATAGTCCCCGACATGTCGCTGTAGGCAGAACAACCTCATTGACAAGCTGGGCATAGTGAAGACCATCTCCTTGCAAAAGATCCATCAACATCGCCATTGAGTTCTTAAGATAAGGCTTGTTGAAGAGGTTTTTCGTCATATATAACATTTCTAATCTTGATCATAATTTCGTAGCCATTTCTTCATCCACCACGTTATACATTAACTCATCTATGAGACATAATTGGATTGTGCTTGTCGCCTGATAATTGTGATTATCATCTATATTTTGTATCACTTTTATACTCTTTTATTACACATTTAATGTTGCATGGGTGTTTTTGTTTATGTTTATGCAAAATTTAGGTCAAAGAGCAAAAGTTTGATAAAAATATTGAAAATAAATGTTAAAGAGATAATTGCAGCAGTATATTTCAAGATTCGGACATCTAGAGAACTAATAGACTTGCCATAAGAGTCTATAAAATATGAGAAAGTATTTAACAAAATTTGAAGTGAAATCAAGCTAAATTCAGCTGGGTAGCTGATTTTTTCGGCTACACAGCCAAAATTATTCAACAAAGAACAGATTTAGACTTGGCTTCAGACTGGACGCTTTTTAGTATTTTGATCATTACTTTTGCAATAGAAATTCAAATCCAATAATTCAAGATGCTCTAGAAAGAGGACAAAAAGAGATACAATTATTATGTTGATAACTGTTTTCAATTCAGTCGTTTGATGAGTCATATTCAGTAATCAACGCCAGCTAGCTGCAGACCAAGACAGAATATAATTCCCTCATCGAATTGAAGTTAGATTGGAAGTCCTAATGTGTTTATTATTGGCTCTGAGGTCCATATAAAAAGCTGCAATCTCTTATAATTGAATCATCCCATTAGAGAAACCAGCTTTGTAATTTAAGTTTTAGTTTCTCTCTTTCTTATATAAAATTCTGACTTTTAGAAAAGAAATTCTGGATTGTTGGAAGAAAAAGATCAGAGGAGAAGCAACAACTAAGAATTAAACTTGATCTCTAAATTGGTGTTATCCTTTTCTTTTCTCTTTTAATTTATTATATGAGGAAAAAAGCGTATTTATTATTTTGCTTTGCAATTTCTTTATCATGAACTAAATCTTCATAGTTAGGGTGTTAATGTAGGCAATTATTATGAAGATTTAATTTTATTATTTTGTGTTAATTTTATGTTACTACTCTATTCTTCATGTAAGATTCTATGCATGTTAAGTTTTTATTTTCATTCTTCATGTTATTAATTGATGCGCACAATTATATCGATAGACAGCTTTGAGATAGAGAGGAGATAATTTAGTAAGACTTCATAGGAATAGAAACCACAACTTGATAAGTTGAGACGTAAAAGTTGTGCAATCTTATAGAAAATGTCCATCATGCTTATTGCTTCCTTTAACTTATAAATCTACTAGATCGAGATATTGAAGGTTCTTGCATTAGAAGTTAGAATTAATACTACTCGAGAGATAACATTAGTTAAGATAGGGACTTTTAATTGTTAACATGAGTAGTATGTAGTCACTAGCATGATCAACTTGTTAATTTAAATTATTAATTGTTAAAATCAATTACCCTAGTATTTTTCCTATTTAAAGCGAACATCTTTCTTGTTTATTTCACTTTCAGATCTATACAAAATTTTGAATCAATACACGTTTGGTACTTAATAGGGTAAAATCCTTATGGGTTCGACACTCCTACATCAGTTTATTACTTGTAAGATTGGTGCACTTGCCAATTCGCAATATCAAATTTTTGGTTATGTTGTCGGGGATTATTTATCTTTATTAATAATAATACCATTTGATTCTAATTTTACTTTAAAAATTTATCTTTGTCTTTATCTTTATTTTTTTCTTTCCTTTTTTATTCAGGCCTATGGAGTACAATAACTATCAATGGTCCTCACAAAAATCTGAGCCAATGCAAACATGTTCGTGGTATGGAGGAAATCATGATCCTATGAATTGTTTATATTTTCTTAACACCTACATCTACAATCCTGCTCGAGAAAATCATCAAAATTCTTCATGGAGCTACAACCATTATGTAATCGAGCCTCAATACTTTGCACCTTAAGAGAAGAAACCAAGATTGTAAGAAATTATGGAAAGCTTAAATAAAACATTTAAAAGTTTTATGGAGTTTTCACGTTCCTTGCAAAATAATTCCAAGGTAGATTACGTGGAGAGAAAGGAGAAAATCATCTTGGGGCAACCACAAGAATTTTTCGAAGAGGCCGAAGCACAAGAGGATGAAGAATCAAGCATTAAGGAGGATTTTGAATGATTTTCTAATTATAAGAAGTTTATCTTAGTACAGAAAATACAAGAAACAGAGACCACAGAACAGGAAGATGAGGACATAATATCTTGTTGGAAAAATTTCAACAACTGCCCAAAAAGTTTGGCTATGCAACCAACTTTTCGGCTAGACAGTGGAGCCCCGCTGATCTAGATCCTCACCTAGAGGCCACAGAAAGTATTAACCAACCTAAAGTTTTTATCAAGTCAAAGTTCCTTCGAAAGAAGGAAACTTGACTTGAGTATTTATACGTTTGGTAAGACACCAATAGAACTGTTTATTGAAGATATCATACTTGATGAATCACCAAGTTTGAATAATTGCAAGTCTTTATTCAATCATGTTAGGTATTTCTTTGTGCAGGATGAAGATGATTTGCGACATGATATTGCTGATGATGATAAGATTGATATATGGAAAGTTTGAAGAAGACAAAGTTAAAGAAGCATAGACCAAAATTAAAGAAAACAAAAGGTAAAGTGAAGAGACTCAACGTGAAGTTGACAAAAAAGTTGAACTCATCCAAATCTCCTGTAGCACCCCGAACCCGGGATACGTACCCAGATACGAGTCCCAAATTTTTTTCGACTATATTGCTCAATTTCCTTCCTGTATGTGTTTTTGAGTTGTTATTACTTATGTTCTTGAGTATCGGATCTGGATTCTCAGACCGAGAGTAAGCCCTGACCCGGACCGGGAACCCAATACCAGCCAGTAGCCTGATTTGACTTTTTGGTAGCCCAATTTGACTGATTTTAGTTTCAGAGACTGTTTTCTAGTATTTTAGATTTTTCATGATTTTCTAGAATTTTCTGAAATTTTTCTGCAAAATCTCCAAAACCGGTGTCGGTCGGTATCGCTGACTGATTCCTGAATTTTTAGTTTTCAATTGGGTTTGAATTTTTAGAAACGGCTTTCACAATACTTCTTAGAATTTCATTTCCTACCTAAATACTTTTTTTTTGAGATTTTTCTAAATTTATCAAAATTTGACCGATTCTGGTGTCGGCCGGTATTGCCAGAAGATTCCAGGATTTTTAATTTGAAAACTACTTCGAATTTCTCAAATCCGATTTCATCATGTATCTTAGAATAATATTTGCTATTTTTGAGAATTTTTCGGTACGTTTCTGAAACAGTCAAATTTTTGCCTTATTTAAATAATAATATTTTTATCGGCGATTTCTTTTCTGGCTTTTCCATCCTCTACTCTCCTACTTTATGCTATCAGAAATTTTAACAAATAAAATAGATAATAATAAAAATTTTTAAACATTTTATTTTCTTTTCTTATATTTTTTCCAATTTCCTTTTTTATTTCTTTTCAATTATTCACCTTGATACCTCCCCCCTTAATCCACGTCTTAACAGTCGCTAGCCGCCCGCAGCCCGCCGACAGCCATGGGCTGCCGCAGCCCTACACCACCCCTACACCATCAATTCAATCCATTCCCTTATCCTCTATTAAACCATTCCATTTCAACACAAAATCCAAAAGAAAAATCAAAAGAAAATACTTCATCATCCTCCTCCAAACAAACCCACTCACGCATCACTTCCACCGCCGCCTCCACCTTCACCACCACCACCTCCGGCCACTTCTAAAACACCCAAACAACTCCCCAACAACTCCTCTTCACAACACCACCTCATTCCACCACCAACAACCACCCACAACCTCCAATTTCTCCAAAACCCACCTCCATTACCACAACTCCATCTCCAAAATTCTCCATCATCACCACCAAATTCTTCATTCTAATCAACCCAACAACATCTCCTCTTCCTTCTCTACCTCCCTACAACTTCCAACCATCACCACAACCGCCACAACCACCACCACCACCATCTTCCACCACCTTCAAAACAACCCAACAACAACAACAACAACAACAACAAGGCACCACCTCCTCTCCCCCCAAGCCCCGAGCGCGCGCTGCGCCCTGCTCGCCGCCGCCGCGCCGGCCGGCCACCGCCGGTGGTGGGGGGGACCGAACCCCTCCTCCTTCTTCTCTTTTCTTTTCTTTCTTTCTTCATTTCTTTCTTTCTTTTTTTCATTTCAAACTTTCAAACATTCCCTAAATAACCACAAATTTCCCTCATTCCAAAAATACCCCCCTCTTTATTCCTTTATTACTTCCCTCTTATTTCAACTCTTACCCCTTCCATATTTATGTCTAATTTCCTGTTAAAACACCATATTCTCTCTCTTTTTCCTATAACCTTCTCTCTCCTCTCTCTCTCCTCTCTCATTCCCTCTCTAATAATTTTTATAAATATTTATAAATATATATTTTAATATATATAATTGCGGGCTAGTGGATTCTCGTGCGGGTCGCCGATTTTCTGGACTTTAACCGGTATTTTCGTCCCGGTTTCAGGCGAGTGCTTACTACTATATTAAAAATAATTGCCCTTGTAATTATAACAAGCTATTGACATGTGAATATTTTAAAATGTATAATACTTGCTATATATTTAATTCCGATAATTGTTATATTTAATTCGGATAATTGTCATGCTATATTTAATTCCAATAATTGCCATACTATATTTAATTCTAATAATTGTCATATTTAATTTTGATAATTGCCATGCTTAATTCCAATAATTGTCATGCTATATTTAATTCCGATAATTGTCATACTATATTTGATTCTGGTATTTACCTTGCTATAGTTGACACCGATATTTGCCCTGCTACCCTTGACCCGTGACATCTGACTCTGGCACTTGGTATTTACACTGGCACTCGATATATGGACCCGGTACTTGAGATATGACATACTTGACACCTGCATCTGACACACGGTATATGATATGTTTTTATGTGGTACAAATACCTGGACTTGACATCTTGACCCTTGGCCGGACATTACTACCCTGAGACCTGTATTTACATGATATATTCATGACTATCACTTCTACGGGGACTTGACATGACTATCATATTATTACCAGATATTTGGTACTCCTGTACTCCTGTATTCTTGAACCCCTGAAATAGGGAGGCTCCTGACATTACTCCTGATATTATTCTCCTGTTGACCCCCGTAATATGATAACCATGAATATAGATTACTGTGAATACCCATTGGACATTATCACTGGACAAATTATAATAAGTGGACAACTTACATCGGGATGGGGGAAATTGATGGGTATCGATATAGCTTCTGTGTTTATGGTGGCCATACATATGTTGTACAACTTCTTGTAGGATTCGACCTGGAGGCCACCAGGCGTTTCCGTGGGGTGTACTGGCACCCCTACTCCCTTGCCTGCCGGTTGTACCATAAGCCCCTGGGCCTATTCCTGTGGGAGCGGTGACATCCTATTCCTGTTCGGGCGTACAATAAGTCCCGGTACCTAGCGGTACGTTCCGGCTCAGTACCGGATACTCCTTGACCGTTGTCCCGGGCATGTTCGGGACCCATTCTAAACATGGTTCGTCGTTCCCCATCAGTTTCCAATAACTTATTCTCGGATCTGTATGCTGAGGTATGTGGGATAGGACACATACCGACGTATACAAGTCAGACGAGTCTTAATAATTAATAATAACATGCTCCTGATATAGGACTAGCTATACTCTTGACTTATACTGCTCACCACTTATACCTGTGCTACTTTGTGAGATTACTCGATTGCTTCCATACTCTTACATTATTATTGTGAAGGTAAAGTGAGATTATATAAACTCAGATTACAGTGACGTGATGTACAGGGTATATATATGAGGGTTTCCTTGTTTGAATTATTCCTTCGACGTACTAATCTCGCGGATCGGTAATGTGGGCTTATATAACTGATTTCCTTGTAGTTACCTTACTTACTGTCTTATTTCATGTTCCTATATGGTTATATTCACGGTATACTTTTCATGTACACATGCATCTGTTATGCACGCCAGTTGGCTTTATATATGCACTCGCTGGGGTTGCTAACAACCCTGGATTCTCATGTCCAGATCTTGGAGTCTGGACCTTGGTGGCTTGGTTGTAGCTGATCAGAGCGCGCAGCGGATCCTCCCGTGGCGGTCAGAGTCGTCGCTGTAGTCCTTCCTCCCAGCTTTTCCCCTGGTTGGCTCCCGAGGTCCCTCTTGCTACTCGCGAGCATCTCGCTGTTTTTTTTTACCTCTTCATGTATTATGTACTCTTGTACTTTCTGATGCTGTAACATTCATGTAATGTTGTATTATTCTTTATGATAACCATGTACTTGCGCTATTTCTGTTGGAATGTATGTACCACTGTGCTTCCGTCTCTGTTTCTTGCCTGTACTGATGCTTAGCGTATATACGCGAGGGTATTTCTGACTTGCATATATACGTCGCAGTGGCGTCCCCGTACCCGCCGGATCGGGGCGTCACAGGTTGGTATCAGAGCCTAGGTTCTGACATCCTCAGTACAACCAGTTGGTAGATTAATGATGTATTAATCTGCAGCAGGAAAGCATGAGCCTTGAATATACATTTCAATCGCAAGTACAATGTTATCTATTCCTTCCTTGCAATATTTTCCTTGGATCCTGAGACCCTTCTATCTTGTCCTTTCAGTTTCTTCCTATCATCCCTTCAACCAACTCAGATATAGAAGGACAAGGAACTCAGTATCCAGATCAGGAGCCCCTATTCCTCAATCTTTTGTGTCCTGAGATTGTAATCTCTTCTATGTTCATCTCCCTCCTTATAGAAATTTCGAGGACGAAATTTTTGTTAGGTGGGTAGATTGTAGCACCCCGAACCCGGGATACGTACCCAGATACGAGTCCCAAATTTTTTTTGACTATATTACTCAATTTCCTTCCTGTATGTGTTTTTGAGTTGTTATTACTTATGTTCTTGAGTATCAGATCTGGATTCTCAGACCGAGAGTAAGCCCTGACCCGGACCGGGAACCCAATACCAGCCAGTAGCCCGATTTGACTTTTTGGTAGCCCGATTTGACTGATTTTAGTTTCAGAGACTGTTTTCTAGTATTTTAGATTTTTCATGATTTTCTAGAATTTTCTGAAATTTTTCTGCAAAATCTCCAAAACCGGTGTCGGTCGGTATCGCTGACTGATTCCTGGATTTTTAGTTTTCAATTGGGTTTGAATTTTTAGAAACGGCTTTCACAATACTTCTTAGAATTTCATTTCCTACCTAAATACTTTTTTTGAGATTTTTCTAAATTTATCAAAATTTGACCGATTCTGATGTCGGCCGGTATTGCCGGAAGATTCCAGGATTTTTAATTTGAAAACTACATAGAATTTCTCAAATCCGATTTCATCATGTATCTTAGAATAATATTTGCTATTTTTGAGAATTTTTCGGTACGTTTCTGAAACAGTCAAATTTTTGTCTTATTTAAATAATAATATTTTTATCGGCGATTTCTTTTCTGGCTTTTCCATCCTCTACTCTCCTACTTTATGCTACCAGAAATTTTAACAAATAAAATAGATAATAATAAAAAATTTTAAACATTTTATTTTCTTTTCTTATATTTTTTCCAATTTCCTTTTTTTATTTCTTTTCAATTATTCACCTTGATACCTCCCCCCTTAATCCACGTCTTAACAGTCGCTAGCCGCCCGCAGCCCGCCGACAGCCATGGGCTGCCGCAGCCCTACACCACCCCTACACCATCAATTCAATCCATTCCCTCATCCTCTATTAAACCATTACATTTCAACACAAAATCCAAAAGAAAAATCAAAAGAAAATACTTCATCATCCTCCTCCAAACAAACCCACTCACGCATCACTTCCACCGCCGCCTCCACCTTCACCACCACCACCTTCGGCCACTTCTAAAACACCCAAACAACTCCCCAACAACTCCTCTTCACAACACCACCTCATTCCACCACCAACAACCACCCACCACCTCCAATTTCTCCAAAACCCACCTCCATTACCACAACTCCATCTCCAAAATTCTCCATCACCACCACCAAATTCTTCATTCTAATCAACCCAACAACATCTCCTCTTCCTTCTCTACCTCCCTACAACTTCCAACCATCACCACAACCGCCACAACCACCACCACCACCATCTTCCACCACCTTCAAAACAACCCAACAACAACAACAACAACAACAAGGCACCACCTCCTCTCCCCCCAAGCCCCGAGCGCGCGCTGCGCCCTGCTCGCCGCCGCCGCCGCCGCCGCGCCGGCCGGCCACCGCCGGCGGTGGGGGGGACCGAACCCCTCCTCCTTCTTCTCTTTTCTTTTCTTTCTTTCTTCATTTCTTTCTTTCTTTTTTTCATTTCAAACTTTCAAACATTCCCTAAATAACCACAAATTTCCCTCATTCCAAAATACCCCCCTCTTTATTCCTTTATTACTTCCCTCTTATTTCAACTCTTACCCCTTCCATATTTATGTCTAATTTCCTGTTAAAACACCATATTCTCTCTCTTTTTCCTATAACCTTCTCTCTCCTCTCTCTCCTCTCTCATTCCCTCTCTAATAATTTTTATAAATATTTATAAATATATATTTTAATATATATAATTGCGGGCTAGTGGATTCTCGTGCGGGTCGCCGATTTTCTGGACTTTAACTGGTATTTTCGTCCCGGTTTCAGGCGAGTGCTTACTACTATATTAAAAATAATTGCCCTTGTAATTATAACAAGCTATTGACATGTGAATATTTTAAAATGTATAATACTTGCTATATATTTAATTCCGATAATTGTTATATTTAATTCGGATAATTGTCATGCTATATTTAATTCCAATAATTGCCATGCTATATTTAATTCTAATAATTGTCATATTTAATTTTGATAATTGCCATGCTTAATTTCAATAATTGTCATGCTATATTTAATTCCGATAATTGTCATACTATATTTGATTCCGGTATTTACCTTGCTATAGTTGACACCGATATTTGCCCTGCTACCCTTGACCCGTGACATCTGACTCTGGCACTTGGTATTTACACCGGCACTCGATATATGGACCCGGTACTTGAGATATGACATACTTGACACCTGCATCTGACACACGGTATATGATATGTTTTTATGTGGTACAAATACCTGGACTTGACATCTTGACCCTTGACCGGACATTACTACCCTGAGACCTGTATTTACATGATATATTCATGACTATCACTTCTACGGGGACTTGACATGACTATCATATTATTACCAGATATTTGGTACTCCTGTACTCCTGTATTCTTGAACCCCTGAAATAGGGAGGCTCCTGACATTACTCCTGATATTATTCTCCTGTTGACCCCCGTAATATGATAACCATGAATATAGATTACTGTGAATACCCATTGGACATTATCACTGGACAAATTATAATAAGTGGACAACTTACATCGGGATAGGGGAAATTGATGGGTATCGATATAGCTTCTGTGTTTATGGTGGCCATACATATGTTGTACAACTTCCTGTAGGATTCGACCTGGAGGCCACCAGGCGTTTCCGTGGGGTGTACTGGCACCCCTACTCCCTTGCCTGTCGGTTGTACCATAAGCCCCTGGGCCTATTCCTGTGGGAGCGGTGACATCCTATTCCTGTTCGGGCGTACAATAAGTCCCGATACCTAGCGGTACGTTCCGGCTCAGTACCGGATACTCCTTGACCGTTGTCCCGGGCATGTACGGGACCCATTCTAAACATGGTTCGCCGTTCCCCATCAGTTTCCAATAACTTACTCTCGGATCTGTATGCTGAGGTATGTGGGATAGGACACATACCGACGTATACAAGTCAGACGAGTCTTAATAATTAATAATAACATGCTCCTGATATAGGACTAGCTATACTCTTGACTTATACTGCTTACCACTTATACCTGTGCTACTTTGTGAGATTACTCGATTGCTTCCATACTCTTACATTATTATTGTGAAGGTAAAGTCAGATTATATAAACTCAGATTACAGTGACGTGATGTACAGGGTATATATATGAGGGTTTCCTTGTTTGGATTATTCCTTCGACGTACTAATCTCGCGGATCGGTAATGTGGGCTTATATAACTGATTTCCTTGTAGTTACCTTACTTACTGTCTTATTTCATGTTCCTATATGGTTATATTTACGGTATACTTTTCATGTACACATGCATCTGTTATGCACGCCAGTTGGCTTTATATATGCACTCGCTGGGGTTACTAACAACCCTGGATTCTCATGTCCAGATCTTGGAGTCTGGACCTTGGTGGCTTGGTTGTAGCTGATCAGAGCGCGCAGCGGATCCTCCCGTGGCGGTCAGAGTCGTCGCTGTAGTCCTTCCTCCCAGCTTTCCCCTAGTTGGCTCCCGAGGTCCCTCTTGCTACTCGCGAGCATCTCGCTGTTTTTTTTATACCTCTTCATGTATTATGTACTCTTGTACTTTCTGATGCTGTAACATTCATGTAATGTTGTATTATTCTTTATGATAACCATGTACTTGCGCTATTTCTGTTGGAATGTATGTACCACTGTGCTTCCGCCTCTGTTTCTTGCCTGTACTGATGCTTAGCGTATATACGCGAGAGTATTTCTGACCTGCGTATATACGTCGCAGTGGCGTCCCCGTACCCGCCGGATCGGGGCGTCACATCTCCTGTGAAGAGAATCCATTGGCAGTGGACGGAATCATTGAATTAAGGTAAGGAGATAATTTGTTGTAAATATATATATAACTTTATTATTTTTATTTTTCTATACCTCTGTCCAGAACCAGAGCTTCAAATTAGAAACAGAACTACATGATGAACTAACTTAATGAAATAAAGTAGCAAAAAAAATTGAGGACCAATAGAGTCAAAAGTACGATTGTGCAGCTGAAGTTACGGATGTGTGGCTGAACAATTTCAGAATTACAGGTTCAATTTTTTCTCCGATAAGTATTTCTCCAATTAATTATTTATGAACACGACTATTTTCTGTAAATTAATATACTTAATTTTTCATTGCTTCTACAAGTTTCAATTAGCATACATTGATTTTTGGGGGTGGTATTTATTCCTGTTTTACATGTGATATGGATTAATTTTGTACTACATGAGGACATGCCAAGGTTTAGGTATGGGGGAGGGGTCTATGATTTTCCTTTTATTTTACTTTTCTTTTATTTTACTTTTTCTTTATTTTTAGGTTAGAATTTTTTATTTCTTTTCTTTTTAGAATTTTTCTAGATTTTTTCTTTTACTAACTGAAAAAATTAAAAATTTCAGTAAGTTTGTCTAGCTTAAAGGGATTTAGTTACCATATAGTTTGAATTGGATAAGAATATCAATTTAATAGATTTATTAATTCTTTGAGAAGAGATGAAAATCTAAAAATTAAATGCCATCTAGAGTTTATTTACATGAATATGCATCTTGTCACACTTACGTATTGGTTTAAGCTCGGGATAATGAGGATTACTTTATAAAAAAAAAAAAACCTTAGTTATTTATTAGCTAGATACTTTGGCCTCAAGAAGATTTACAATTTATATGAAAAATAATTAGGTAAGTTGAAAAAAATTATATGTATTAACTAGTCTAATGATCAATTAATTATGTATCTTGATCTCAAGAAGCCTTGATATTTACACACAAGAGAATTAGATAAGTTAAATGTATTTAAAAAATATATCATAAAAAAATAAGCTTAAAGGGGAACGAAGTGGTAATGCTTCAAAATTTCTATATTGTGAAAATATATTTAAGTGTAAAAATTTGAATAAAAAATCCCAAGTTAAAAGATATCACACATTCACAAAGATACATAGGATCGAAAAACTTAGGAAGGATAGTGGGATATGCTAGGATTTGAATCTCTAAGAGAGAGAGAGATGAGACTTCTTGATAGGAGATTGAACTTGAAGATGATTGCTTATGAAAACTATTGAACTTATTTTCTAGTAATGCTTATTGAATAAAAATATTTTTCTTTTTCTTTGTTCATATTTTTCTCTTTCTTTATTTTTCAGTTATCCTTATTTTTCTTTATCCTTTTTTTCTTAATCTTTTTATATTTTTTTACTGAATTTTGTGGGTATATTCACTACAAACCCTTATGAGACAACACTTGCCCATTAGGATAACCTAAGAGTTTGGCTTCTTGCACATGCTAAGTGCAATCGGGATTCCTACAAAAGTGAGTTAGAATTTTTATTTTATTTTTATGATTTATTTATTTTTTTTAGATTAGGATTTTGCTTAAGTACTAGCAAAAGTTAGGTACGGGGGTATGATAATTATAATTATCATCTATATTTTGTACCACTTTTATACTTCTTTTATTGTACATTTAATATTGCATGTGTGTTTTTATTTATGTTTATGTAGAATTTAGGTCAAAGAGCAAAAGTTTGAGAAAAACATTGAAAATCGATGTTAAAAAAATGATTGCAACAACATATTTTAAGATCAAAACATTAAGAGAGCTAATAGAGCCAAAAGATTTTATATAATATGAAGAAGCACTTAACAAAATTTAAGTTAAATTAAGCCAAACTTCGGCTGGGTAACTGAATTTTTCGGCTATGCAGCCGCACACTGTTCAATAGAGAACACAGACAGATTCAAATTCAAATTCGGACTAGATACCTTTTAATGTTTTGATTATAATTTTTGTTAAAGAAATCAAATCCAATTATTCAAGATGCTCCAACAGAGAACAGAAAGGGCTACAATTCTTATATGGATAACTATGTTCAATTGAGCCGTTTAATGAGTCATATTTAGCAATCAACACCACCTAGCTGCAGACTAATTCAGAATAGAATCCCTTATTGAATTGAAGTTGGATTAGAAGTCCTAATATGTTTATTATTTGCTCTGAAGTCTATATAAAGAGTTGCAATCTCTCATAATTGAATCATCCCATCAGAGAAATGAGCTTTGTAATTTTAATTTTAGTTTCTCTCTTTCTTATATAAAATTCTGGCTTTTGGAGAAGAAAATATGGTATGGTGGAAGAAGAAGAAGATCAGAGGAGAAGAAGATCAGAGGAGAAGCGACAATTAAGGATTAAACGTAATCTCTAAATTAGTGTTATCCTTTTTCTTTCTCTTTTAATTTATATATGAAAATAGAAATCATGTTTATTGTTTTTCTATGCAATTTTTTTATCATGAACTAATTCTTCTTAGCTAGAGTGTTGATGTGGGTAATTATTATGATGATTTAACCTTATTATTTTGTGTTAGTTCTATATTACCACTCTATTTTTCATGTTAGATTCTCGTTCATGTTATTAACATAATTATATAAATTGTTAGGTTTGAAAGCGAGAAAAGATAATTTAGCAACGCTTCGTAGGAATAAAAATCACAACTTGACAAGTTTATATATAAAAGTTGTGTAATCTTACCATGCTTAATGTTTCCTTTAACCTGTAAATCTATTAGATCAAGAGATTATAAGTTCTTGCATTAGAGGTTAGAGTTAATATTGCTCGAGAGACAATATTAGTTAAGACAGGGACTTTCAATTATTAACATGAGTATTATGTAGTTACTAACACAATCAACTTGTTAATTTGGATTATTAATTGTTGAAATCAATTGTCCTTATGTTTTTTTCCTATCTAAAGCCAATATCTTCTTGTTTATTTCATTTTGAATCTATATCTTTCTTTCAAATAAAATTTGAGTCAATACACTTTTGGTACTTAATAGGATAATAATCCTAGAGGGATCGACACTCTACTCTATCTATTTATTACTTGCAAATGATTGGTGCACTTGCCAATTCGCAACATCATCGCCTTTAGATCCATCTCTTCTCTATCTTTATATGGAGTGTTATGTTGTTCTTTAACATAACACTCCACTGTCTTCTGTAAGTGATCATGGAAGATTATGCTCATTACATGTTGGTAGGTGGCAATAACATTCTTTAAGCCGAACGACATTACTGTATAGCAAAACACACCCAATGATATTTGGAACAATGTATGCTTTTTATCATTCGGGTACATCTTGATTTGATTGTACCCTGAAAAGTCATCCATAAAAGACATCCTTTCGAAATCACATGTGCTATCAATCATGACATCCATGATGGGTAATAGAAATTCGTCTTTAGAACAGGCTATATTAAGATCGCCAAAGTCAAAACAGACTCAAATCTTTCTGTTCTCATTAAGGAAGGGCATAATGTTAGCAACTTAATCTGGGTGCTATTTCTCTCGAATGAAGCCACATTCGATGGTTTTTAAACTTCAGCTTCGATTGCCTCCATAATGTCAGGTTAGAAGCATCATTGTTATTGTTTGACTGGCTTAGCATCCGAGTTGATGTTGAGACAACGCATGGCCACCTGAGAATCGAGACCAAGCGTGTCTTCATAGCTCCAAGCAAAGACATTTATATATTCTTTTATAAGAGATATAAGGTCTTACTTCTCTATTGGCGATAAACTTTCGCTTATAGAGATGAGCTTTGAGTGTGTTTGATTACCCATATCAATTTGGATTACTTTATCTTTTGTAGAAGGATCGCGTTGTTCAAAATGCTTTTTCCATTGAAGATCAAGTTGTTGAGCCCTGGATTAGTATCAAATGGCTCAATATTCTCTTCTGGTTGTACCTGACTGGTTGATGTCATGTTGACGAAAAGGTAACCCCCACACTTACGTCAGATTCTCAAGCCGATAAGTCTGAAGAATATGATGGTAGAGATTTTTAGAGTTTGAATCAGATCAAACAGTAATGTACCCCAACCCCTGCGAGTCTAATCGTAGTAGTTGGCAGGCTTTCCCTTCGGTACAAAAGGTTATAGAAGGATGCGTCGTCCCTTTTCAAAATTCAAGCCTTCACCACGATGTAAGTCGTATCCCATTTCTTTCATCATACGGTGTACCGACTGTGCATAGTAAAAGAATTATGGGGCTCCAAGTCTTTGACCGAATCATTGGATATAGTAATCCAATGTCGGAGCTTGCCAAATATGATTGGCGATTGGTCCTTCTTAGAAGATGAAAATACAAATACAGATCCATTATTCTTTTCTATATGCATACATACTGTTAACATAGGCAGGGGCATGTGTAGAGGACTCATATCAACGGACTATTTACATTATCGCAATACCAAGAACAATCAAAATTGACATTTTCTTTAAGGACACATTCATCACCATTATTAGCGGAATTATTACAATCAGGATCATTCAGATATACTACAATTGGTTCTTGATCAAAAGAAACCTTTGGATCTTCTTCTGATTCTGAGTCCGCTTCGTTGTCGCTATCGATGTCATTAGGCAACGATTTTTCCACCACTTTACCATTCTCTTTATGGAGTAAAAAATTAGTGAAGTATTTCTCCACTCCTTCGAACGTTGCATTTCGGCAAACACCGTCCAGACCATTACCTTTCCATCCACATATTGAAAGCATTGATGGAGTATGAAAGGCAAAATCCAGTTGGGATGGATCTAAGGTCATTCGAGTAAGAGATTATAAGATGTGTCAGCGTTAATGACGTAACACATCATTTCTGATTTCAAGTCTCCAATTTGGCATCGGAAATGAATCCTGCCCAAGGGTGACTACTCCCGACATTGAAGCCACATATGGTCGTTGTTGTAGTTGACAACCTGCTCAACGGGATACCGAGAAAATAAAGAAGTCTCTTGGGGATAATACTTAGAGCAGACTCTGAATTGACTTGTATTCTCTCAAAGTGTGTAGATTCAATGTACCTTGTGTAGTACAAGGGCTTATCATGTCAGTTACCCTTGAAGAGTATGTCTTCAGGAGTGAAGGTGATGCATGATATTTGTTGTTGTGCCAAATGGCATTGGGGGCATGAAGCTCTATCCTATTTTGTAGGGATTGGTACTTGTATCAGAAATGACTCTGAATCAGTAAGTGTATCCCTAAGTGCCTCTTTCATTTTTTTTGAGAGGCGGAGTAGCTTGTGCAGAGTAATATGAGCTGGAATATTGACCAATTGTGTCAATATGTCAAAGCAGAAAGGAGTTTTGAGACCTCTGGAAGGATTCTTCTTCAAGGATTCATCAAATCTAATCCCTTTCTGCTTTTCTTTATCCTTAGGCAATTGGCCCTGGACAGGTGCAACGGCTTCTGACGCGTTAGTGGTTGTGCTTCATCAGGTTTCTGGTCATACTGTCATAAGTATTATTTACCAGAACGTGTGCCCACCGGCTGTGAGGTAGCGGGTTGTGTTGTTAAGGTAAGCTTCTCTCCCTCTGAGTCACTGAGAGAGGCTATGGTAACAGAGTCGTCATCTGTTGTGAGAGAGATGACATTGCATGACTTGCCTTTGAGATTAGGCTTGTTAGTCGCCCACTGCTTATCTTGGACAATATCTGAGTGACCCACATGATCTCTCCAGACTTCTTCGTTATTGGAATGAGGTCTTTAACTTTTTGCTTTTCAGCAATTGGATTGATAACATCCAATCTGGCCTTATGGACTGGGACCAATCCATCTTGGATCATCATTTTTGAGAATGTCCTGAAATTAAGAGTCACCATGTTGGCAGTGATTTTCTTTTATTCTGACTTGAGAGTCAGAACTCCAGCATCCACTAATACTTGAATCTTGTCATTTAGGACAAAATATCTGCTAGTAGGGTGACGCACCATCCTATGAAAGAGGTAATAATTAGGATCATTTGTCTGCCCCCACTTCATTAGGTTACCGAACTTCAGATAACTTGAGCTTGTTACCATTATAAAATAGGTGAAAAATTGTCACCACCTGTTCGTCTTTAAAGAAGTACACTTTTGGCGGAAATTTGAATTTCTGATTGTCATTGGTGCCGCTTTTTTGCTTTCATTGAGTTGTCTCCAATAACCCAATGATCATGATTTCTTCCCTCTTTGGTTGAGAAGATTGGGCTGCATCACGCCTCTTAGTGTTGACCCACACCTGTTCTTAGGTACTAAAGGCTCAAACTTCTTAGCCGATTTCTCGGCTATCTCAGTTTGCTCAACAAGCTCCTTCCATGTATGGGCTTTGATAGCTCCCATACGAACTTTCACTTTGTTGAGGAAGTTATGTCGGTATGTCTAGAGTAACATGGGCAATAACATGCCAGTGGGACACATAAAAGAAAAGTTGCAGAACCTCTCAATGTATTCTAGCATGGATTCTCCTTCTTTCTGGAGAATCGAGAGGAGTTTGTCCATAGTCACCTCAGTGTCATCCTCGTAGAATCGATAGAGGAACTAAGTTTCTAGGTCAATCTAAGAATTGATGGAGCTATTAGGTAGGCTCTTGAACCAATCAAAGACTACCCCTTTAAGGGTGCCAATAAATAGCCTGGCCATGACAACATCATTGTCTATCACGTTACCGATTTGTGACCGAAAGTAATAGATATGCTGATTCGGTGAGCTCTTGCTGGCACACGTGTGCAAGTAGGTAGCTTGAACTTTGGTGGAAAGAGAACTGAGTCCCATTCCAACGGGTAAGGATGCAACATCCCTACTTTCTTTAGTTCAACCTTTTGGGTTAGGGATGCAATCTGAGCCTGGATGCCTTTGATAACCTCGGCATCAATTGAGGAGCTTTTCTTCAACTTCTCAGTCTTTGGATTTTCATTGTCCTTGTACTCCTCTTCATCGCGATTGCTACCAGTGTCCTTGGTGTTTTTTTTTGACCAAGAGCTGAGGTAGTATCTACTGGATAATGTCCAAAGCTTTCTGCTGAGCCCTGAAAGTCTGTTCTTGTGCCTCTATGCACCGGCGAAGATCATCATCATTGTTATCAGCCATGTTAGCAGATATAAGCCTCATTTATACTGAGCTGGTGGTGGGCGAAGAAGCATAGCCACTGGCTTCTTCCTCGTCATCAGACCCATTAGAAAAGGTTTTTCAATGAAGCTGGTGACACATCTCCGATTGATAAGAAAGGTTGTCTGTAATTGTAAGGTATTACTACCCTGGAGGGTATCTTGCAAGGCACCCTCTTGTTCACCAGAACCTGACTTAAGTTGGGGTTATAATCAGAGTTCTGGGAGCTAGTTGGAGGAGTAAAGGTTCCTTATCCTCTTTGTTGGACCAAAATAAGTCTCTCCCTCTACTTATCATGTTAACAGAGGCTGCTGCAAGATGGACCACCTTTGTTGCCTTTTTCTTTCGGGACTTGGGCTTCTCAGAAGTTCGGGCTGACAATTGGTTGAATACTGATTGCTGGTTTTGAGGGAAAGTGATGGGCATTGTCCCTAAACATTAGTGGACGGAGTGAATCATCACAAGTTGATACCCTGCTTGTCCGCACAGGGACGGCGAGATGTGAATAGTTTCCTCAGAGCAAAGCTTTTGCTTATTGCTCAGATAGTCCCTCAAGTCTATGTTAACTAGACCTAACCGATCTAACGTAGAGACTCGAGGAGACTGATAACTAACCTCCTTAGGCTGAGAAGCCCTTGGCATAGCCTTAAAGACTTTCTTTTTGGCTATATGCGAAGCAAGGATAGCTTCACCTGAAAGAGTAACTTCGCAAGGCGAAGCTACTATTTTAATTCTGCCTTTGGAGGCGAACTTAACTTTGTTGTGCAGAGTTTTTCCTTCAAGCGAGGCTAAAATAACCTTGTTGTTAGCACCCGTGGCACTTTATCTTTAGCCTTGCGGTAGAGATCCTTAGCACTTGGTGCTTTGTCTCTAACCTCTGGCAGAGATTCTTAGCAGTAAGTGCTGTTAGCGAGAGCGATGCTGAATCAGCTACGCTAGTAGCACCCAAAAGTGTGTTGGTCTTAGTCTTACGTGATTTGCGAGGCTAAATTCTGCGAAAAGTTGAATTAGCTTCACATGGTGAAGCTAGTTGGGCACTTAGTTCTTTGGTTCTGCCACTAGTGGCGAGCCTACTGCCCAATAGTGCTGATGATGTAAGCGAGGCTGCGGTAATCTCACTGTTAGCACAAAGTGCTTTAGTTTTAGCCTCGTGGGACAGGCGAGGCTTAGCTCTGTGAAGAGCTGAGATAGTCTTGTGGTCAGAGACTATTTTAGCATCGCGTGAAGCTGAATCAAGAGAGAAGGTTGTGGATTTTGCAACCCACATAGCCTTTGAAGAGGCTGTTTTAGGTTCACAGGGAACCTTTATAGCCTCGCTTGCAACGTTACCATGTTGGCGCGGGGCTAAATTAGTCTTTATTGAGAGTGTGATAGGCTTGCACAAAGACTGTTTAGTCTCGCGTGAGGCTATGATAGGTTCACAGAGAACCTCAGTAGTCTTAATAGAGACTTGCTTCCAAGAGGTAGCCAGAGGTGCTCTAGCTACACTAACCTTCCTGTGCTTGCGCATATGTAGGAAACTTGTGCTACCCCCAGAGGTAAGTTGTTCAAAGCTCTCTTGGTCAAAATGAATTGATCATACACGTGCATTACATATTTTCATACCATATGTGTCACATTTCTGCATTTATATTTAAATAAATCTCTATTATTTAATGTATTTTCATGTTTAATGGCGTGCAGTATAATTAAGGAAGAAAAGAGAGAGATTGACAGATTTATCCAAATTAAATCTAAAAATTCAAAAGAAAGGGGATCGATTCTAATCCAGAGGTTTTAAAGGCCATCTTATCTCAAGACTGGGTATATCAGATGATAAAATATCATTCAAATTTAAAGGAAAAATAGATTAGCGTAAAACCCTATCGATTTCGCTAAGGATAAAGAGATAGATCGTCAAATCTAAGATTGAAATTTAAATCCAAAAGGATAAATGGATAGAGAGAAGATCAACACATGAGATGAAGAAATTTAGACTGATTATATTTTAGTATTTTAATCATAACTTTTGCCACCAAAAGTGAAATCTGATGATTCAAGATGATTTAGAAAGAAGACTTAAAGGGTTACAACTCTCACATTGATCACTGTTTCTAATTCTATTATGTTATAAGTTATATTCAGCAATCAGTACAACAACAAGCTGCACATCAGAATTGAATTTTCACATCAAATCAAGTTTGAAGATAAGAGGAGGATTCAAATTTAAAAATAGCCAGCTCCCCCTATCTCTCCACTCGTCTCCCCTATCCATTTATTTCCTATAAATATCCCATACATCAAAGGCAGAGAAAGAAAGACTAGGATGAAAGACTAGGATTAATTTCTTACTTTATTTTTGGCTTTAGGATCATTGTCAGATAGCTTATGAGAAGTTGTATCTCAATTTTATTTTAGTTCAGCAACAAGTGAGAGAGAGAGAGAGAGAAGAAAAGAGTGTGCAGATCGTTGAAGTAATAATCAAAAGAGATTCACCTTACTTGACTCTACTCAACCTTACTGGTATATTTATATTTTTAATTCATTCCATTGTTTATTTTTTCCTCATTATAAATAGCTAAATCTGTTTTCTGGGCTCATTATTCTTCTTTTTTTATGAGTTTTCTTCTTGATTGATTTCTGTAAAAAAGAACCTAATAATCATATGAATGCCTAGATTAAGCCTTACATATTGGCGAGTGATCTTGAAGGCACATAGGGATGGGATTGGACTTTGAACTTACTCTTGAAGTTGATCTTAAAAGAACTTGTTTTTATTCCATACTTCTTTTATTGCTTTGATGGTTTAACGTTCAACTCATAGAAAGATTCCAAAGCTGATGTTCGATTTCTAAAAAACTATCTTATGTGTTTTACTTGATCTCTTTTTACAAGACTAAAATCTTTGCCTATGATCTCATTGAGGTATTTTAACTTTCAAGAGAATAACACATGGTTGAATAATAGAATAGTGAGCTCGGATCTCTCTTTATTAAATACAAACAAATACACATTTTCAAGCTTCTTAAAAAAATTATTTTTTCCAAAACCTATTCTAATCTTCAAATTTTCTTTAAATTATTTCTTCACACTCCATCTTCTTTTTATCTAAAAAGCATAAACATTAAAACTTATTTTTTCTAAAATATTAAAAAGCTTGCATCGCATCTCTCCTCGTGGACACGACCCGTTAGCCCTAAGCTAAATTTCTAGCAATCAATTTTTGGCGTTGTTGCCTGGGAAATAACGGTATTCAAGTATTTTAACAAGTTTGGTGTTTTATTTCAGGGTTAAAGAAATCAGGTTGAGTTCTCAAGCATTACAGAAGAAGACTTGTGATCCTGTGCCCCTGCTCTAGAAAGTAGGAAACATGATTTTAAGAATTACAGCAAAAAAGCAATTTTTTTGTGGGACTACTAAAATCTTTTTTTTTGCAGGACATACTGCTCTGCAAAATTAAGCTTTCTTAATTGCTAGTTTTTACACGTGATTACCTTACAATACTATTTTTAATACAACAGTAATTGGTTGATTGTAATTATTTTAAAAAATATTTAGACTTGCATTCCTAGGCATTTGTCTAATTACGTTTCATTTTAATTACTATTGAAGAAAACTGGAGATAAGGTATATATGCATAGCATATAGCTTAAGAAACATTCTTGAGTGATTACTTATTTGTTGAATACTACTTTTCTATATCTTGCACACTTTGCACTAAAATATTTTTAAGGGCAAAACCTAACAAAAGATAAGGTGGGGAAGTCATTACCCTTTCTTAGCCTACAAACCATCTCCAAACATGCAAAACCTAAGCCTAATTTAAAATCTGATAGACAATGGCCTTAGGGACATATCGAACTCATTAGGAGGTTATCTTAAGGAGCAAGGTGTTAGAATTTGACTCCTGCCAAATTGATGTCAAAGGACAGGGATTGAGGGGCGAAACCCTGAAGGCTGGTGGTTTGACTTAATTAGGCCCATCGCTTTTACGCAGATACCTCCCATCAATCTTGCCCTGACCTAACTGATTAGTTCGTGGTCAGAGTTTGCATTATACCTCCTATAGACAATCAACAAGTTAGGAGTTTTCTAGGTCCAAGTTTCCTTTAGAATAGGTGTGGTTGAATTTTTTTTTTTTTTTACTGATTGGTAAGCTTGTTTGTGATAATAAGTTTGTATGCAAGTATGATCGAGAGACCCAAATTTATCTAGGTTAACTAGAAACACTTTACCACCTAAACAAAAATCAAAATCAGATCCGGTTATAGCTCAACCAATATCTTTGCATGATAGGTTCTACCCCATGAGAACCTCACTTCTATCTTGCATCCAACTTCCATCGATTGGTGAGAATAATTTTGAGCTTAAACCTCAATTCATCAACACACTCCCTAAATTTCATAGCTTGGAGTCAAAAAATGCGTATTTCTTCATAAGAAAATTTGAGGAAGTATGCTTAATGATTAAAATCTCTCACCTTATAGATGATGCTATTAGGTTAAGATTTGTCCCATTTTCTCTTAAGGACTTAGCTAAGAAATGGTTATACAGCTTAGCGGTCGGTTCCATCACATCGTGGGATAATTTCATCAAGGTCTTGTTGAAGAAATTCGATCCAATTTACAAGACCGCTCTTATTAGGAAGAACATCATGCAGTTCAAGTAAGAACCTAGTTAACCATTTTAGAAGTATTTTGAATGCTTCAAAGACCTCCTTATCTAGTGTTCTCTTCATGGCATAGAGAAATGGCGACAATGCCAAATTCTCTATTACAGTTTAGACCATCAGAATAAAATCCTCTTAGAAATCATGCGCCGAGGGGGATTTTTGAAAAGAATAAAAACCAATGGTAGGATTTATTTTAGGATCTAGCCAAAGAAACCTCCAATGGGAACCTACCCCTGAAAAGTATGAGAATACAAATTCTATCTCTTCAAAAGGAGGCTTCTATTTAATAGAATCATCTATAGCTGCCGAGGCTAAAATTTTCAACCTAATAAGAAGAATGGAAGATTTAGAAATAAAGGAGCCAGTTCTAGTCAACCAAGTCAGCCCAAACCAATTTTTAACTTCAGGCTGTACTTACTATCAAGCCATGAATCATGTATTTAAGGAGTGTCCTATTTTCAATACTCAACAAATATATCCCGAGCCTATGAATGCGGCCTTTTCAAGGCCCTAAAGTGATCCTTATACTCAAACATACAATCCTGGCTGGAGAAATCACCCGAATTTCTCATGGAGCCAAAACAATAATGACCACTCAAGGTCAAACCACTTTCAATATCCCAATCATAATCAAAATTCTTCTTATTATCTACCCAATTACCATCACAATTCTTCCAATCATCAATCTAATATCAACAAAACTTTTCAAACCATGCTCCACAATCTTCCTTCCAAAGTTCTCCACTTGAGAAAAGAATGACTGATTATAAGAAGACGATGGAAAGGCATATGAGAAACCAAGAGTCCCTCATACAAACATTGCATAACAACAACACACAAGCCATAACAAGTTTAGAGGTTCAAATGGGTCAACTATCTAATTAACAAAGTGAGAGACCCAAGAGTGTGTAACCTAGTCAATTGGTAACAATCTCTAGGATCTAGTCAAGTTCATTAGGCTGAGGATCAACAGTTTAATTAACGCAATCGTGTTCGTACATTGAGGTCAGAAAAGAAAGTTGATAATCAAGTGTCTATGCCACCCATTCCCATTCAGCACAACAACACACAAGCATCTACTTCATCTAGTTCCAATCCATCTCAATCTGATGAGTCTGAAAAAGACTAGTCAGTCAGTCAGGTGCACAAGCCTGTAATACCATTCCCAAATAGGCTAAAGAACAAGCAGAATCCATACAAGATAAGATAATTGAGATATTCAATCAAGTAAAAATAAATGTTCTACTTCTTGATGCTATCTAACAAGTCCCACCTTATTGAAAATTACTTAAGGACATGTGCACGAAGAAGAGAAAGACTAATGTGCCCAAGAAAGTCTTCCTAGCCACTAATATTAGTGAGCTACTGTCGGGTCCCATCCTTGTCAAGTACAAGGATCCAGGTTATCCTACCATTGCCTGCACTATAGGACAAACCGAGATTAGTCATGCACTTCTTGACTTGAGAGCAAGTATCAACTTGCTTCCTTTCTCAGTTTATCAATAACTCAGATTGGACAATCTTAGTCCAACCCGAGTCCCCATCCAATTGGCTGACCGGTCAGTGAAAGTTCCCAAGGAGAAAATTAATGATATTCTTATCTGGGTTGGGGAGTTTATCTACCCTATTGATTTTATAGTTCTTAAGACACAATCTGTGTCCAATCCTAGGGCTCAAACTCCAATTATCTTAGGGTACTCATTCCTTACTACTGCCAATGCTATTATCAACTGTAGAAATGGGTCCATGAGGTTAACCTTTGGAGATATAACTAGAGAAGTCAATGTCTTCAATCCATAAAAACAACCTCGTAAGATAAGAGACCAAATATTTGAGGTAAACTTCATTGAGAACAATTATGAAGAAGAAAGTGAATGTATAGAGAATGAGTCTCTATTTCTTAATGAATTATTTAAGGATGTGTGTGATTATATTAATGAGAAGACATATGTTAGAGATGCTAATTTTAGAGTCTCCTTTAAAAAAAGAAAATTTGATTTGAGTGTCTTCACTTTAGATGATTCAATCAATGAATATCGCATGAGAATATAATTCAAGAACCCTGATTGATCTAACCTTTGAAAATCTCTTTGAAGAAGAACTAATGTGTTTGTATGAACCGATTAGGAATATTTTCGTTAATTACATACCTCCAGAGGAAAACGTTGATCTAAGTTTTGAGGAGATGTATAGAACTGAGCTAGATTTTTAGGCAATCATAGTGAGGAAGTTCTAATTGAGAGGTGCGATGGTAATTAATTTTTGAACAATGGATGCAGAAATATGAGTAAGAAGAGCTTAAAAAAGGTAAGATTAGGAAGGAAGAGAGTTAAAATGACAAAAAGATTGGCTTCTCCACTGTGTCCTATAAAGATAACCCATTAGAATTATGGAAAGCGAATTAGAGGGATAAGACCTAGAAAGATCTAGGTGTGGGGGAACATGATGATGTACATATTTTTGTATATTATTTTTTTTGCACCTCTTTTTACACTTTATTTCATGCATTACAGTCATACATTGAGGACAATGCATGAGATAAGTGTGGGAGGGCTCTAACAATCTAACATAACTAATGTAACTAAAAAAAGATAAAAAAAAACTTTTTGAAAAAAGAACAATATTTTGATATATTTTTTGTAAGAAATTAAGTCAATTTTAAGAAATAGGAGAATCATAATTAGTATTTCTTATACTTAGACAAAATAAGATTATTTATTTGATTTCTAGGGTTAGAAAGAAAACTTGAAAAAGTAATTTAGTCTTGATCCTTACCTTGATGAAATATGCACACTTTATACACTTACACGCTTAGGTTTCAAAAACAAAGATTCTTATGCCTTATAAAAAAAAGAAAGAGAATATATATATATATATATAGAAATCTGTACCTCAGCCGCCAGCTGAGATAGACTCTGTCAGCTGCCGTAAAGTGGCTGAATTTTAACCACTATTTTGACTACTGGTACCAAGATCGCAATTTTATATGAGGACTGTGACAATGTCGCAGTTGCTTTATGAGGAAGGTTGCCATGGTCGCAGTCTTTTCTACGGACTGTGACCAAGGTCGCAGTCTTTTACTGAAGACTGCGACCTTGGTCGCAGTCTTTTCCTGAGGGCTTCTACCAGGGTCGCAGTCCTAATTACACTAAAATTATATATTTTTTAGGACTGCGACCATGTTATAGTGGGCTGCGACCAAGCTGTAGTGGGTTTGCGACCATATTAAAATGACAGCTGAGAGAGTCTCTCTCAGCTGGCGGCTGAGGTACATTTTTAACATATATATATCCTCTGATTAAGTTGGGTATTTGTGCCTCATAAAGTATAAATATTCACGCTTAAAAGTGATTTATCTTATAAATAAAATCCTTAGTTTTGTGGTCTTATTTGCTCGAGTCCTTAAGTCGTGGGGTGTTTTCTCACTGGTGTCTTAAGACCGTCCGGTTTGGGTGTCACCGACTAAAAGCTCGTTACATGGGCAGATTAGAAAGCCTAATAGAACTAAGAATTAATACCACAAAATATATAAAAAAATAAGGCATAAGAATTAGAGTTCAAGAACCCCTAGTCAAAATATTCACGGTCACGAAGGTGCATATAATTTAGGGTAAAGTAATAGATTAGATGAGAAATACAAGTTTAACCCCTTACTTTTATTGATAACAAGTTTTTTTAATAAAGACTAAGTAGGAATGAAAAATTATTTTTTGTATAACTTATACATTACTTTAACTCTTACAATAATACTTCAAATATTTTCTCTCCCTTTCAAAATGCTTTTCAAAAATACTAACACTTTTTTCTTTCTTTATGGATTTTGTGGGTATAATCCACTGAAAATCCTCACGAGAGAAAACTCGTCCTCTAGGGGTAACGTGGAGGTTTAACGACTTGTTACACATACTAACACTTATTGTACACGCCATCACTGGTTCTTGATACAAGGGTAGAGAAGTGTTTCTACTTAATCTAAAAGTTACAGGATCTCTCACCCACTGTTGCATGCAGTACACCACAAATAACATATAGATAACAAACAATCGAAAAGAATAAAATAAACAAACAAAAGAAAGAAAAAAAACCACAAAGCCTTAGTCTAAGGTACCTAGACCTAGAAGACTCTTAACTGGTTGATTCTCCGGGAGAGGTTCGCAGGAGCTCGACTATAAGCTAATCGGCGAGGAAAGGACAAAACTCGGTGGGAGGTATCCGGGCGTGAGGCGCGGGCCTTAATTACGCTAAACCACGGAGTTTTTGAGGTTTTGCCTCTCAATCCACTTTCCTTAGACACCAATTTTGCAAGAGTATAGTTCTTACAATTTTCACCCTCGGTTAATCTCGTAGTGAGTCCGAGATGTCCCTAGGGCCAACATCTATCAATTTTTAGTTAAGATTTCGGACAGTGTGAGTACACTTGGAGATGGTTTTTGGGCTAAGGAAGGGTGATGAAATCCCCATCTTATCTTATTTATTTGGGATTTTGCCCTTAATGTCAATTATGCAAGTGTACAGTTTATTCACAATAAGGTAACACTCAAAACGATAAATCACTCCAAACTATTGGTCCTATTCTATATGAATGCACACGTACCTTTTCTCCAGCACTCTTCAATAGAAATTGACATGAATTGAAATAGACACGTGCCCTAAATGCAAGAGTCTAACCCAAATTTCAATTAAGCAACAAATAGATTCTGTTGAGTTTATTACACATGTATAAGGTGAGGCATTCAAGGGAACTAAAAAAATATTTGAGAAAGCAATTTGAGCAGCTTTCGGCAGCCCTGTAGAAGAGTTTGTTAGTGCTTCAATCGGAGAAACTTGCTTTTACGCGAATTTTCTGAGGGTAAATGAATACTCGTGCAATGTCTTTGGCCACCACTTTCGCTTCCTGTGATAGTGAGCTTTTTGGTACTCTCTTACACATAAGAACAAAAAAAAATCTTTAATATTGAACAATAAAGCCATTCCCTCCCCAGCAACGGCGCCAAAATTTAATCGGCAAAAAGCAAGCACAAAAGTAGGTAAAGGAATGTGGGTCGATGTTACTGCTTTTGCGATTTTTTCGTAGTAGCAAAGTGGCTTTACGGGTCGGATCCACAAGGAGGGAGAGCGATGAAAGCTTGATAAGGCTTCTTTGTTCAAGAAAAGAGAAAGTTCTTTACTTCAAATAAAGAATTTGAAAATGAAAACAAGTTGGTTTCAAGAATTATTTTAGGATGATTTAGTGGTTTGTAAAAGTGATTTTTCTAGATGGTAAAAACGCATGGCTAACTTTCTACTTAGTGTTCCCACTAATCTCTAACTTTTTGAAGAGGTAACCTCACGATGGATCATAGGCAAGCATATCCCTTATGCATAGGAACTATTCACGTGAAAATTGAGTGAAAGTTCTTCCTTTAACTTAGCTTTATATAGCAAAAACTTGAATATTTTCTTATCAAGATCCAATAGAAGGCGAGAATAAGGGAAGACACAAGTGCATTAATAGTATCGGCAAAATTAAAAGGAAAATCTCTACTTACAAAGACAAGCAAAGTTTATAGATCATCAAAAACCCGTTAAGTATGAAATATAAGAGAGCTAATACTTGTAGGTAAGTTAGAGTTAGAACCCTCGTCTTAAGGTGTCATAGCTCTCGTTTGCACAAGGCTTATTTGACACTATTGACTCCTTTGAGTTATCAATCAACTTGTTAGAGATTAGCGGATTAGTAATTAGTTAGCCATACAATAAAAGAGTTAGTTAGACATGATGGTAAAAGAAACAACAAGAGTTAAGTAATAAAGAGAAAAAGAGTTACACAACAACAAGTAAGTAAAAGCAAATGGAAAACACTTAGTAATTGGAAAGAAGAAAGAGAAGTAGTTACTTGTATTAGATTGCCACCTTCAAATACAACTTTTACACACTCTCTCTTTCACTCTAATGGCTAAACTAAAATTAGAAGAAGAAGGAAACTACAATAACTATAACTCCTAGAACAAGATAATAACAACTCCTAAACTCGGGATCTACCCCTCTTTAAAACCCCAAGGGAGTTTTTATAGGCACCAGGGGAAAGGAGGCCAGGGGGACCACCCCTGGCCCAAAGCACGGGCGCGGCCGAGCCCATACGGCTGCTAAAACGCGGCCTTGCCCGGGCGGCGCGCACCTGGCTTCGAGCAGTGTGCTGTCCCTCTGTCTCCTGTCAGCTGGATCTTCTGGATTCTTGATTTGATGTCCTGGGCTGACAAAATCTCCCCCCTAAAGTCAATGGTTACTTGATAGGCCTTTAATCACCCATTAAATGATAATGTAGGGTCTTCTTCTTCATCTGCACACCATGGAACTAGAATCAAGCAAGAAAAGCTTTATTAGCAGAATTTTAGATCAAATAAATATGCGAATGTGATAAAAATTATACAAAATTAGAGACTAATCATACCCCCACACTTATCTTTTTGCTCGTCCCGAGCAAAACAAAAATAAGAAAATTATTACACCACTTTCGTAGGTGACGCGATTGCACTGAGCATGTGCAACAAGCTTTTAAACCTCTAGGTTTCCCTTAGAGGAGGAGTGTAGTCTCCTGAGGGTTTTCAGCGGATTGCACTCACAAAATCCAGTAAGTGAAGAAAAATATTCAGTTGTTAGTAAACCTCTTTCAAAAAAATGAACTTTCAATCATCAAAGTAAAAATGACCGAATGATATAAGAATTAGGTTCAACCCTCATAAGTCTTCCTATACTTTAGCCTTCATAAAAGAAGAAATTATGGTTTTTCTTTAAATTCAGAAAGGATCTTTACTTCTAACTCATTTTATTATTTTGCTTTAGATAGATATGCATAATGTGTAAGTGTGTTGTGCTTGAGATTTTTCAATTCAACCTTGAATATCATTTAATTTTATTAATATTCATCTATTATTCTTGGTTTCATTAGGCTTTCTGCTTTACTCATATAACACATATCAAATCGATGACTCTCAAACTAGATGATTTTAGGGCACCAGGTGAAAAAAACACCCCTCAGGTCAAATATGCAAGTAGAGTAGGCTATGAAATCAAGATTTACTTATATATATACTTATTATTATTTTTTTGCGTGATTAATCATGCTTCTTGATGCACAATTATCTAGCATTTTTTTCAGAGTTGTGTCTCTAAATCTCAAGTATGTGTGTGTGGTTTATGCATATTCTACTAAGGCTAAATAAAATGTATAAGATATTTTCCTTATCCCTCCTAACTCTTAGTCAAACAAATATTTCATTTTTATTTAGGTTAAAATAAAGATTCCTTAATAAGGTTCTCTTAATTCCTACAACCTTTTGGTATTTTTATAAAGAGTATGAAAATTCTTTTTTCATTATGGATAGTTTTATTTTTATTTTTTTAGTTAAAAAAAAAAGAAAAAGTGAAAGTGGTAGCACCCCCCCATACCTATCTAATACATTGTCCTCAATGAATGTCATGTAAATGCAAATACAATAAATAGGGTAAAGAAATGATGTTACCGCCTTCGTCGACTCGGGCTGGTCAAGTGCGAATAGGCAAAAGAAATGTCCAAAAAAAAATATAGAAGGGGTAAGCATATAAACAATAAGTAAAGTTTTTTATTTTTATTTTTTTAACTTATTATATTTTTTTTAGTTGCAATGTGGATGGCTGTGGTTAGGTGTATGACGGGGCCAAAAGAGTCAGTACACTATCAGCCGGTGAATGCAGGCTCAGTGGTCAAAAAGGGCTTCAATCTTTGCCCATTCACTTTGAATTTGTGTTGTTCGTAGGATCGACAATAATCAGAGTACCATGTGGGAAAACGGTGCGCACAATAAACGGTCCATACCAACGAGTCTTCATCTTTCCCGTGAAAATATGAAGCCTAGAGCTTTACAACAGAACCTTGTCTCCTGGAGCAAAGTTTTTCTGGTTTATGATTTGATCATAAAAAAGTGAAGAAATTAGGGGATGGTCCCATAAAGTCGATACCCCAAACATCAAAAATTTCAACTTCCAGGATCGGGTTCAGGGGCATCATGTCTCTTCTTGAAATTTTCTCAATCTTCTGACAATTTACACATGTCTTGTAAAAGTGGAATGAATCTTTGAACAAAGTGGGCCAGTAAAACCCACTCTGTAAAACTTTCTCTGCAGTCTTGCGGGGACCGAAGTGTCCTCCGCATGCAAGTTCATGGCAAAAGCTTAGCACACTCTCTGTTCTTCCTCTGGGATGCATCATCGAATAATCTGGTCGGGACAATACTTAAAAAGATACGGCTCTTCCCAGAAGAAGTATCGTACTTGGGCAAAGAAGCGACACTGGTCTTACTTTGTCCAGTCAGCGGGTAATTATCTGGTGACCAGGTAATTGACTATGTCCACATACCAGGGTTCCTTGAAAATGTCCAGGATATGCTCGTCTGGGAAATCCTCATTGATCGAAGCTTGTATGATGGATGCGTTCGGAATTTGTGATAGTTGATCAGCGTTCACATTTTCTATACCTCGTTTATCTCGAATTTTCAGGACAAATTCTTGAAGCAAAAGGATCCACCGAAGCAGTCGGGCTTTTGTTTCCTTCTTGGTCATAAGGTATTTTAGTGCTGAGTGATCCGTGAAAATCACCATCTTCGAGCCTAACAACTAGGGTCAGAACTTCTCTAATGCAAAGACAACAACCAAGAATTCCTTCTCGGTCGTTGTATAATTCTGTTGGGCGTCATTCAAGGTCTTATTCGAGTAGTAAATCACGTGCTGCCTATTGTCGATGCACTATCCTAGAACAGCGCTAGTAGCAAAATCAGAGGCATCGCACATGATTTCAAATAGTTGTGCCCAATTAGGAGCAGAAATAATAGGCACAGAAATAAGTTCTTACTTAAGCTTCCCCCATGACTTGAAACATTCATCGTTAAAATCAAAGAGCACGTCCTTTGCGAGCAGGTTTGTTAAGGGCCTAGCGATCTTGCTAAAATTCTTAATGAACAGTTAGTAGAACCCAGCATGCCCTGGAAAGGATCTAATATTCTTGATGTTTTTGGGTGATGGAAGCTTAGCAATCACTTCAACTTTCGCCTTGTCCACTTCAATGTCTCTTCTAGAAATCTCATGGCCTAGGACAATCGCTTGTCTCACCATGAAGTGACATTTCTCCCAGTTCAGAGTTAGGTTTTTTCCCTTGCATCTTTGCAGAACTAACTCAAGATGATGAAGATATTGTTTAAATGAATCTCCATAGATAGAGAAGTCATCCATGAAAATCTCAAAAAAATGTTCTACCATGTCGGAGAACAAACTGAGCACACACCATTGGAATGTTGCGGGAGCATTGCACAATCCAAAGGGCATGCGTCGATAAGAGAAGGTTCCTAACGGGAATGTGAACGTGATCTTTTCTTGGTCTTCTGTAGCAATGAAGATTTGATTATATCCCGAGTACCCATCTAGGAAGCAATATTACTCATGTCCAGCTAAGTGTTCAAGCATTTGGTTGATAAAGGGTAGCGGGAGTAGTCTTTACGGGTGGCTGCATTCAACTTTCTATAGTCGATACAAATATAAACCTTGGTAGGTAGTCTTTTTTGTACCAACTCTTTTTGCTCATTTTCAACCACCATAATGCCAGCTTTCTTTGGGACCGCACGAACAGGGCTAACCCATTGGCTATTAGAAATGGGATAAATAATCCTATTATCTAGTAGTTTTGAAATTTCTTCTCTTACTACCTCTTGCATAAGTGGGTTAAGCCTGCGTTGTGGGTCCCTCTTGGGAGTCACTTCATCGATTAAATGGATTCTATGTTGAACTATGACTGAACTAATCCCTTTGATATCGTTCATTGTTCATCCAATGGCTTCCCTATGTCTCTCCAGAATAGATATTAAGTTGTCCTCGTATTGCTCAGTTAGGTGGGATGCTATGATGACTGGTAGGGTTTCTCTTCCGCAAAGGTAGGCGTACTTGAGGTGTTCAGATAAGGCTTTTAGCTCTAGGGAAGGTGTTGTTTCATTGGAGGTAATATCCGGACTTTCAATCTTGTGATGAGGTACACTCAGGCCTGACGCCTAGTCCACTGCTGAATCTATGATCTGGTCTAGATTAAAATCCTTAGACTCCAGATCAAACTCTACCTCTATTTCTATCTCCATGCTTTCTTCATACTCACTGGTCAGATTTTCAATAGAATTGACCTCAAAAGTCTGATCATTGGTATCCCTGGGTTGTCTTCCAAGATTGAAGACATTAACTTCCTTCGTCATGTCTCCAAAGGTCAATCACATGGACCTATTCCTATAGTTGATTATGGCATTTGCTGTAGCAAGGAATGGGTGCCTTAAGATGACCGGAGTTTGAGACCGCGGATTTGACACAGGTTGGGTCTCAAGCACAATGAATCAACGGGGTAAATGAAATCCCCGACCCGGATAAGGACATATGTGATTTCCCCCTTCAAGATTTTCACAGATCGTTTAGCTAACTGAATGGTGACTCGAGTTGGACTTAGCTTGCCCAACTCAAGTTGCTGGTACACTGAGAGAGGTAGTAAGTTAACGATTGCCCCAGGTCAAGTAGTGCTCTGCTAATTTCTATTTGTCCTATGGTGCAGGAAATTGTGGGATATCTGAATCCTTGTATTTCATCGGAATGGGACCAGAAAGAATTTCGCTTATATTGGTTGCCAAGAACACTTTCTTGGGCACATTTGTCTTTCTCTTCTTTGTACACATATCCTTAAGAAATTTGGTATAAGCTGGGACTGTTGGATAGCATGTGAAGAGGCACATTCAGTTTGATCTGGTTAAACATCTCAAGTATCTTCTCCATGTGCATATTCTTATTGTTGTTCCTAAGCCTATTGGGAAAGGGTGCTACAGGCTTATGAACTTGTTCAGCAAGTTTGTCCTCGTCAGATGTTTGAGGAATAGATTGGGAGGAACTAGCAGAGGTAGAGGCTGGAGTAGGATCAATATGGACAGGATTTTTTTTGTTGGTAGACCTGGTTGTCCACCTTCTTTCTAGATTAAAGTGTGTGACAGTATTGCACTAGTTGATTGAAGGATCCTGAATTTCATACGCTTGATTGGAGTTTTTAGGGTTAACTAGTAGCTGACTAGGTAAAATACCCTTTGGGCTTTTACTTAGAGAGCTAGCCAACTGACTGATTTGCATTTCCAATCTCGATATAGCCTGTGAATGGTTGCTCAATATTTGTCCCTGATTTTGCATGAAGGCGGCTTGGGACTTCATAAAGCTTCCATGCTCTCCTCTAATTTACTGAATTTCTTTTCCATTGGTGAACTTTGGGAGGAGGAAGATAGAGCTTGATTGGGAAAATTTGGTGAAGGACTGGGATAGTGAAAATTGTTGGAGAAATTAGGCCTGGGAGGATTGTTCTGAGCCCAAGAGAAATTTGGGTGATTCCTCCAACCGAGATTGTATGTTTGCGAGTAGGGATTGTGTTGTGGCCGTGAGTAGGCCACATTCATATGTTCCGGTGGCACTTGCTGAGTATGAAAAATAGGGCACTCTTCAAAGACAGAGTTTGGTGCCTGATAGTATGAACAACCCGGATTGTGAATTGATGGTGGGTTGATTTGGTTGATATTGGCTGACTCTTTTGTTTCTAGAGTCTCTATTCTCCTCATTAGGATTACAATCTTAGCTTCTGCAGTTATGGATGATTCTAGAGATAGGAGCCCTCCTCTTGAAGCCATACATTATGAATTCCTTAGTTTTTCTGAGGCTGGCTCCCATTACAGGGTTTTCTCAGCTAAATCCTCAAATAAATCTCAATCCTAATTCTCATCCTTTTGCAAGAACCCTCCCTGACACATGATTTCTAACAAGATTTTCGTTTGATAATCTAAACCATCGTAGAGAACCTGGCACTGACGCCATTTCTCCACATCGTGATGAGGGCACTGAGCTAGGAGATCTTTGAATCGCTCAAAGTATCTCCAAAATGGCTCGCTCGGTTCTTACCTGAATTGCATGATATTCTTTCTAATGAGGGCAGTTTTGTAAATATGGTAGAACTTCTTCAAGAAGGCCTTGACGAAATCATCCCACGTTGTAACTGAATCTGCCGTCAAACTATACAACCATTTTTTAGCTAGGTCCTTTAAGGAAAATGGGATGAAACATAACCTAACGGCATCATCTCCTAGCTGGGGAATACGCATCATAAGGCACACTTCTTCAAATTCCCTAACAAAGAAGTGTGTGTCCTCCGATTCTAAACCATGAAACTTTGGAAGAGTGTTGATGAATTGAGGCTTTAATTTAAAATTATTTCCATTTGCCTCAGACAATTTTAAACAAGATGGCAATGAGGTTCTGATCGGTAAAACCTGTCCTGAAGTAATGCCATCACCGGTTCTGGATGCAAGGGTAGAGAAGTGTTTCTAATTAATCTGAAAGTTATAGGATCTCTCACCCACTCTTGCATGCAGCACATCACAAACAACGTATTGATAACAAACAATCGAAAAGAATAAAAAAATAAACAAAAGAAAGAAAAACAACCACAAAGCCTTAGTCTAAGATACCTGGACCTAGACGACTCCTAACTAGTTGATTCTCCGGAGGAGCTTGTTGTAGAAGCTCAGCTATAAGCTAATCGGCCAGGAAAGGGTAAAACTCGGTGGGAGGTAGTTAGACGTGAGCCACGGGCCTTAATTACGCCAAACCATGAAGCTTTCGAGGTTTTGCCTCTTAAACCACTTTTCTTAGACACCAATTTTGTAAGAGTATTGTTCTTGCAATTTTCACCCTCAGTTAATCTCTTAGTGAGTCCGAGATGTCCCTAGGGCCAACGTCTATCAATTTTTAGTTAAGACTTGGGAAAGTTTGAGTGCACTTGGAGATAGTTTTTGGGGTAAAGAAGGATGATGAAATCCCCACCTTATCTTGTTTATTTGAGATTTTGTCCTTAATGTCAATTGTGCAAGTGTACAGTTTATTCACAACAAGGTAACACTCAAATCGATAAATCACTCCAAACTGTTGGTCCTATTCTATATGAATGCACACGTACCTTTTCTCCAGCACTCTTCAACAGAAATTGACATGAATTGAAATAGACATGTGCCCTAAATGCAAAAGTCTAATCCAAATTTCAATTAAGTAACAAATAAATTTCTGTTGAGTTTATTACACATGTATAAGGTGAAGTATTCAAGAGAACTAAAAAATATTTGAGAAAGCAATTTGAGCAGCTTTCGGTAACCCTACAGAAGGGTTTGATAGTACTTTAATTGGAGAAACTCACTTTTACACGAATTTTTCGAAGGCAAATGAATCCTCGTGCAACGTCTTTGGCCAGCACTTTCGCTTCCCGTGATAGTGTGCTCCTTGGTACTTCTCCTACACACAAGAACAAAGAAAAATCTTTAGTATTGAACAATAAAGCCGTTCCCTCCCTGGCAATGGCGCCAAAATTTGATTGGCAAAAAGCAAGCATAAAAATAGGTAAAGGAATGTGGGTCGATGTTACTACTTTTATGATTCTTCTGTAGTAGCAAAGTGGCTTTACGGGTCGTATCCACAAGGAGGGAGAGCGAAGAAAGCTTGATGCGCTTCTTCGTTCAAGAAAAGAGAAAGTTCTTTATTTCAAATAAAGAATTTGAAAATGAAAATAATTTAGTTTCAAGAATTGTTTTAGGATGATTCGGTGGTTTGTAAAAGTGATTTTTCTAGATGGTAAAAATGCATGGCTAACTTTCTACTAAGTGCTCCCACTAATCTCTAACTTCTTAAAGAGGTAGCCTCACGATGGATCATAGGCAAGCATAACCCTTATGCATAGGAACTATTCACGTGAAAATCGAATGAAAGTTCTTCCTTTAACTTAGCTTTACACGGCAAAAACTTGGACATTCCCTTATTAAGATCCAATAGAAGGCGAGAACAAGGGAAGACATAAGTGCACGAATGGTATCAGTAAAGTTAAAAAGAAAATCTCTACTTATAAAGACAAGTAAAGTTTATAGATCATCAAAAACGTGTTAAGCATGAAATATAAGAGAGGTAATGCTTGTAGGTAAGTTAGAGTTAGAACCCTCGTCTTAAAATGTCATACCTCTCATTTGCGCAAGGCTTGTTTGACACTGTTGACTCATTTGGGTTATCAATCAACTTGTTAGAGATTAGTGGGTTAGTAGTTAGTTAGCCATGCAATGAAAGAATTAGTTAGACATGCTGGTAAAAGAAACAATAAGAGTTAAGTGGTAAAGAGAAAAGGAGTTACACAACAACAAGTAAGTAAAAGCAAATGAAAAAACACCAAGTAATTGAAAAGAAGAAAGAGAAGTGGTTACTTGTATTAGATTGTCACCTTCAAATACAACTTTTACACACACTCTCTCTTTCACTCTAATGGCTAAACTAAAACTAGAAGAAGAAGGAAACTACAATAACTACAACTCTTAGAACAAGATAATAACAACTCCTAAACTCTAGATCTGCCCCTCTTCAAAACCCTAGGGGGTTTAACAAAGCATGAGCGCGGTCGCTCCTGTACAGCCGCAAAAACGCCGCCCAAGCCGCTTTTCCGCGGCCTTGCGAGGGCGGCGCACGCTTGGCTTCGGCCAGCATGTTGTCCCTTTTGCCTCCTGTCAGCTGGATCTTCTGAATTCTTGATTTGATGCCCTGGACTGATAAAATATACTTTCTAAAGTCAATAGCTACTTGGTAGGCCTTTAATCCATTAAATGGTCATTTAGAGTCTTCTTCTTCATTTGCACACCATGGACCTAGAATCAAGCAAGCAAAACTTTATTAGTAGAATTTTAGATCAAATAAATATGCGAATGTGATAAAAATTATAAAAAATTAGATACTAATCAATAGTTATATTCCATTAATAGAAAAAGAATGTGTCTTGGATTTGGACTCAAGTCTTAAAGAAAAACTAACTCTTGAACCAAAAGTTGATTTTCCTGAGTTAATATTGGTTGCTGAACTGTTCGCGTTTCGAAGTTCATGAAAAACTCCATCGTTGTTGAATCACGTACAAGTTATAAAACCTAAACTTATTAGAATCTTTTTAACAAAGTGTGTAGTGGCAAGTATAGGATCGAATCCATAAAGACTTGTTCTTGAAACTTTAGTTATTAAAAATCTCACTTTTATCTTATTCTAGTTGAGAAATCTCTTAGATGAAGGTTAGAATTTTGATTTTTAAAAAAATAAATAAATAAAGATCTTGTAAAAGAAAGCAAAAATACGAATAAAGTAAAAGAAAAATAAAAATATGAAGAAAGTAAAAGAAGAAAGAAATACTAACCTTCTTGCGAAGATTTGAATAACCAAAATAAAAAAAAGAAATTAAGAGATTGGTACGAGGGGAAGAGGAAGATGAACCGGTGAACTTGTTTCTTGTCGTCGCCTTGTTGTCTCCCTCCTCCAAGCGATGCTGAAAACAAAAGAAGCTAATAAAAGAAAAGAGATGACTTCATTGAATCAAATATGAAAGAAAAGAATAGCATAAAAAAATAAAGAGAAAATTAAAGAACCCGCAAGATCGTGAAAAAGAATTCTGAATTTTATTCAATAAGCATCAAATACAAAGCCCTTGACCTCTCCAATCTCGCATTACAACGCTCAAAACTCTCTTTTTCTGGCTTTTCAGCCCTCTGGTGTCCTCTCTCTCACAATGAATACTGGTATTTATAGGAAAATAGTGATAAGGAGAGTGTAGGGAGATAGGAGGAGTTGGCTATTTTTGAATTTCAATCTTTCCCTTATCTTTAAACTTGATTTATCTAGAATTCTGATTTGCAGCTTGATGGCGTGTTGATTGCTGAATATTCCTTAATAAATGATAGAATTTAAAATAGTGATCAACATAAGAGTTTTAGCCCTTTAAATCTCTCTCTGGATCATCTTGAATCATCAGATTTGAGATTCGGTAGAGAAAGTTATGATTCAAATACTAAAATATATCCAGACAGAATCCGAGTCAAACTTGCTTCATCTCATCCGTTAATCTCTCTCTATCTATTTATCCCTCTGTATTTGATATTATCCTTGGTTGATCTTTAGTTAACCAAAATGGATTTATAAAAATCTGAATTTTACCGATTTTCATTTGGTGTTATCTTTCTGATTTGCTCTGATCTTCAGCTGAACATTTTTCCCAATCCTTAATTTGTTCTAACTAGATCGGGGAACATCCTAAGCTAACCAAATAGATCCAGTTAAATCTGATTTTAACTTGTATTTATTTGATTTAATCCTCTTTCTCTTCATTATTATCTTCTACAAAATAGACATTTAAGATAAAGAAATTAGCAGATTTATTACACGATAAATGTAGGAGTGTAATGAAAAGAAAGCAAAATATGTGTACGATCACTGAACCTATCATTCTTGAGCTTAAGTCAACCATTCCACCAAATCACATTCTTTTATTAGACTTATGTATAAACCATGATGATTTCGTGATGATTTTCCATGACAGGTCTGAAAAACACCTAGAGGGGGGTGAATAGGTGTAAGTGCTAATCTAGGAAACTAAATGCAAGCTAAGTGCGCTAAATGCGGAAGCTAATGCAAATTATGCACAAACTAATACAATACAACAAGTGTAGCCGAATTCCCCTTGCGAGGCTCTGGACTAACTCCCCTTGATTCCCCTTGAAATGGGTTGAGGTGCTATGTGAAGCTCTTGTTGGATGAGTATAAGTTAGGCACACACACACAAACAATCCAAGCAATATGAAATACACACAATCAAGCCAAGCATATAAGAATGAATTGCAATATAAAAGATGCAAGGCAACACAAGCAATGTATAAGATATGAATGAATCAATGCTCAACACAAGCAAGTATGATATGATGATGAGTATGATGCTTTGCACAATAATAAGAGAGAGTTAGAGAGACAATGGATCAAAACGCAAACACCAAGATTTGTTTCGAGGTTCGAGCACCTTGCTCTACATCCCCGCCTACACCACCGTGTAGGATTTCCACTATCTCAACTCCTACCGAGGGAACCTCTACCAAAGAGGATTTCTTACAACTCTAGGAGTACCAAACTCCTCTCTCAAACAACCACCTCACAACCGAGGGGTAAGGCCCGTAGCCAATACAACAACCAACCACAACGCCTCTACCGAAGAGGCTCACAACCAAACTCAATCACCTCTACCTAAGAGGGATCCAAACCAACAACCCAATACAACAATCTCCACCTCTACCAAAGAGGGAGTAACTCAAGAAATCAAGGGTTTACAACAAGTGGTATATTTCAACCACAAACCTCTTTCCTTTTTCTTTTTCCACAAAAACAAAATCCTAAATAGATTAGGATAGGTGATAGCTCAAGTGTGGAAACAAAGTGTTTTTGAAAACAAGCAACAAAGAAAAACTACTTGGGAAATCTCTTGTATATGATAGAAAATGAAATACCAAATCAAAATCCCAAAACCCTAGCTTTCTTTGATTTTCTAAAAACCCAAAAACAAATAAGATGAAATCTTTTGGCTTAAAAACCCTTTTAAAACTCTTTTAAACACTAGAGAAAGTCTGGAATTTTTAGCTCTAAAAATCTTAGCCAAAACAATGGAGAAATGGGGTATATATAGCCCCTAGGAAAAACTAGCCGTTAGGCTGATGTGGCAGCCTGACAGGCCACCGGTCGACCGGTCCGGTCGACCACCAACGGTCAGAAATATGACCGTTGGGTAACAGCGGTCGACCGGCCCGGTCGACCGAAACAAAACAGAGAGCAAAGCTCTCTTCTGCGGTCGACCGGTCCGGTCGACCCAAAAAACCAGAGAGCAGATATACTGCTCCGGTCGACCGGCACGGTCGACCGTCCACTGTGCCAGAAACGTGCACAGGTTTGTGCACGTCGGTCGACCGGCCCGGTCGACCGACTTCTGACCTAGTCGACTGGTCAGAGACCAAGTCGACTTGGTTGAAGCCTGGAACAAAAAATCTGATAAAAACTTGTTTTAAAATATTTTTATCTTTTACAAAACTTCCATAAAACTTGTTTTACATATTGCATTGATATTAATCATGTGATAAAACATTTCTACTCAAATATCAAGCATATGAAATTTACTTTTGTTTCTTTTCAAAAAATCAAGAATCAACACTTGTATTTTTCTCAAAACTTGATTTTTCAAGAACATAAATAGAGATATCAAAATAAGTTTTTTACCAAGTTAAAGCATGTATGTATAAATAGAAAACATCTACTATACATATACCATATGTAAACTTGTTTGATCAACTATTCATAAAAACCAATATCAAATCATAAAACGTGTGTGTTTTGTGCACTTGAGCATATCAACTAAACTAAGCTTTACAAATGGATCTAAAACTCTATCTAAACTAGGATACCTAAGTCTTCTTGACGATCTTCATCTTCAAGTAGACTTGCTCCAAACTCCGTGATTCTCCAAGTGCAAAGGTATGATCTTTAAGCTTTGGCACCGAATCATCATGAATAGCTTCTAATCATCTTGTTGAAGCTAATCACCAACTAATATCCTGTTAATGATCTGAAACTTAGAAACACAAGAATATTAGTAAACATAACTACATGAGTGTTGATCATCATCAAAACTAGAGTGGAAGGCCATTGGGCCAACAATCTCCCCCTTTTTAATGATGACAAAACTCATGGAGTTATATATGCATGGATTAAAGATAAGCTTCAAGGAAGCTCCCCCTTAACTCATGCATAAACAAATAAACATAAATATGCAAGAATGATAATGCATAAACAATTAAAACTCTAGATACCACATGAAATATCCAAAACAAGCAAGCTCTAGATATCAATTACAACAATTACAAAGCAAGCTTTGGATACCAATTAAACTTAATAAACAATTAAACTTAATATTCTTGATATTAAAACATAATATATGCATATAAAACATAAGCATGCATATAAAACTCAAATACTTCTCCCCCTTTTTGTCAATCATCAACAAAGGGGTAAACAATCAAAACCATAGATAAAATGAGGGGTAAAAATCTTTCTTCCCCTTTTTGTCAATCAAAACAATGCAAACAATGTTCTCCCCCTTTTTGTCTAAAACAAAAAATAAAATCAATAAGGGGTGACTACAAACATGATATCAATTAAAAAATATGTCAATGAAGCATCTTGATACCAATAAATAAGGATCAATATATGTTATATGCTATATACATTCATGAAGAGGAAGACGCTAAGTTAACTTCCCTACACATATGCATTACATGAAGAAAGGATGACAAGCCCCAATTCACATAACACATATTATGTAATGCATAAGAGGAGATGTGAAGCTCCCCCTATACACGTATATCATATAAAGAAGAGTTGTCAAGCTCCTCAATTTATAATATACTCAACATGAATATATATGTAAGAGAGATGTTAAGCTCTCCTTGCATATAGGAAATACAAATCAAAACTTTGAATATATTCTTTAAACAACATATGAGATACCAATAGTAATTAAACATAAATCTTGAATTCCTAAAACATGAATCTTGATACTAAATGTATTCAAAATTTTGTTATATTTAACCAATTGAAAAGATTTTACATAGAGACATTGATACCAATAGTAAGAATTGTTCATTTAAAAACATATAATTTGATGTTAATATCATATGTTTAAAATAACAACTTTTAATCATAAAGAGTGGTACAAATACCAATTGAAATACAAATCAAATTTTCTCCCCTTTATGAAATACAAACTAAAGTCATGCATAGTCTTGATAACAATTTAAAAGTAATCAATTTAAACAAAATTGAAACTCAAGCACTAGCATAAACACAAACATATATATGTATGAAAAATAGATACCAATAGAAATTGATATACTTGGAATTTAAAGCATACATACATACAAAACATATATGAGTATACAAGAAGATCAAAATGATACCAATTGAAAGAGTTCAATGATACCAATTGAATCAACAGTAATAATCAAGTGTATATCTCATATAATCTACCACCCAATCATAATTCAAGTTTTAAAGATTTTCAATTTAGGGCATACATGAACATGATCTCCCATCCAACCTCCCTTGAAGGTAGGGGTTTTCAAAATAGATTTGAAAATTTAGTTTTGTTTGAAAATCTCTACCATATGAAGAATATCGCAATTAGTTAAATGGAAAACTTTGTTAACTAGTACGAAATCCTTCAAGTAAGGAATAAAACAAATTGTTTTTCATAAACATGGAATCCACATCATATCAAACACTCAAGTTCAATTAGGCATAAATAAGACTCATGAAAACAAAACATGAGCAAGCAATAAATGTGAGTGTAAAAATAAAATATGAAGATCATAATCATGAAAATTAGGCAATAAGCTCAATTATTCCTTAAAACACGAAATCATCAAAACTATCTAATCTTCAAGGCATATGTATGTCTAATACAAACTAAAGTATACATACATATCCAAAACATAACGAGTCCACAAAGGTATATGCATGAAGGCACGTGGCTCAAAAAGGATACTCATGTATAGTCAATAGTTTGTATAAGATGGACATATACATGAAGTTAAACACAAATACATGAAAACATGAAAAACTAAATCTTTCATTAAAACAAATGTCATTTCAAGGTATATGTATGAATTGTCAACACAATAATTATACATACATATCCCTAAACACAATTGAGTCCATATATATATATTTGCATGAAAGGCAAATGACTTAAGGGGTATACATGTATATCTTAAAGTTTGGCAATACAAACATATACATGAAGTGAAACACACAATCATAAAACTAATTCAAAAATGGAATACAAGTTTGAAATGTATGAATCATCAAAACTAGACTATACTAGCACATCTAATGGGAACAAATATGCAATCAAGCCCAAACATACATAGATTTATTTGTGGCCCACTATATGTACAAGTATAATTTCTAGTCTTAATGAAAACTAACACTTAAACATGTAATCAAGTCATTGAGCATCAAAACAAACACGATACCATATTTCTAACTAAACACATACAAAATTCATCAAAATTCTTTTATTTGAATTTTAAACTACATATACATGCAAATAGGTATAACAAGTATAATGAACGAATCATCAAAACTAGCTCATGCGTGTACATATAGTGAATACAAATGAGCATGAAGTTCAATTGCATATAAAACAAATGTAACTCACTATTTGTACATGTATAACACAAGTTTTGACAAAATCCACATTTAAACATGTCATAACCACAAGGAGTATCAAAACAAGCTAGAAATCAACATCATAAGAACTAAAACATGATTATTATGTAAATTCACATGCAATAGATTCATGATGTACATTATAGCTAAACAAATGGTGAGAACACTAAATGTGAATCAAATAAGCATGTGTGTCTCAAATACTATACATGTATGTCAAGGATCTAATAAACATGGAATGAACATACTAATCCATAGACAATGAAACATGCTATAAAAACATCAAAACATGCTATAAGCAATGAAACGGAAAGCATGTAAACAATAAATGGGAGTAAAGGATTGTTACCAAAACCGAAGAAGCAACTCTCCTTGTCTCCAAAACATGGTGGTCCTCTCCACCAAACCTTCCTTGAAAGTGATGCATCCAATTGATTTCCTTTAAGTCCGGAACGCATCCACTCCAAGGTGTCATCACTCTCACGTCATGTGAGAGCCCACACCTACATCAAAAACAATAGGAGGGGTGGTCTTTGGTACCCATCTCTATTGGGTCCATGGGGGTTAGTCTCATTTCTAACCCAAACAAATTTCTTTGCTAAATTCTCAACATGTAAACGATCATAGCAAAATTTAGCAAGATGGCCTTTTCGGCCACAATGTGTACATGTGTACACATGAGCATACTCATGTTGATGGTGTCCGTGTGAAGCATGTGTATGCCGTGATGGGTGTGCATGCATAAAGGATGGAACTTGTTTTTTTCGAACCAAGGTTTCCAACCGTGAGTGGTTCATGGCACATTGGCTCATAGTGGAGCCCAAACAATCTACTCTCTTCTTTAGCATACAAGTATCATCATTAATTCTAGAAGAAGAGGTACATGCATTAGGTAGACTAGATGAAGAAGCTACACTAGCATGGCAAACATGTGCATCAATCTTATTTTGCAAAACAATGTTTTTCTTTAAACAAACATCTAGATCATTTGAAATAGAAATAATTTTATTTTTCAAATCAACATTCTCTTTTAAAACAAAATCAACTTTTGAAGACAAATTTTCATTTTTCTTCAAAAGAACATGGCAATCATTTTTAGATTTTAAAAATTCATTTTCTTTAAGTGCAAGTTCCAATTGAGATCTCAATGAATCCCTTTCATTAAAGACCTCAACCTTTTCTTGCAAAACACAATCAAGTCTAGAATGCAAACACTTATTTTCTTTTTCAATATCTAGACTTTTCTTTTTCAACACGTTATATTTTTCTATTAACTTTTCACACACAATAGATAGTTCTTCTTTTAAGGCATGGGGATCAACATAATCATTTGAAGAACTAGCACAATCATTACTATCTAGTTGAGATTCCGAATGTACCTCAAGGGAGTCATTCCCTTGGACCATATAGCATTGTTGTGGCTCGGATTCTCCGCTAGATTCCTCTTCTTGGATTTGCAATTGAAGCTTGGAGGTGGTGGTTGTAGTCAACTTGTTCCGCACTGCAAAAGCGGAATCAAGATTAGAAACACATAAAAGATAATCTTTAGGAAGTGTGCTTCTAATAGCCTCTAGGGCTTGTGCATTGGCCCCTATATGATTGCAATCACCAAGATAACATCTCTTAGTGGCCGCAAGGAAAACATGCAAACCTAGGGTCTTTAGGTACATGGACATCCTATACTTCCAAACATCAATGTTGGAAGGGTCAAAGCTAGGTGGGGACATGAAGTCCATGGCAAACAATATGAGTTTGCAAACAATCAAATGCAAATGTAGATTAGCAAGCAAATGGATCTCACTCCTAGGATGTTAAGCCTAAGTATCAGGAGCACTAGCTCTGATACCAATTGAAAAACACCTAGAGGGGGGGGTGAATAGGTGTAAGTGCTAATCTAGGAAACTAAATGCAAGCTAAGTGCGCTAAATGCGGAAGCTAATGCAAATTATGCACAAACTAATACAATACAACAAGTGTAGCCGAATTCCCCTTGCGAGGCTCTGGACTAACTCCCCTTGATTCCCTTGAAATGGGTTGAGGTGCTATGTGAAGCTCTTGTTGGATGAGTATAAGTTAGGCACAACACACAAGCAATCCAAGCAATATGAAATACACACAATCAAGCCAAGCATATAAGAATGAATTGCAATATAAAAGATGCAAGGCAACACAAGCAATGTATAAGATATGAATGAATCAATGCTCAACACAAGCAATGTATGATATGATGATGAGTATGATGCTTTGCACAATAATAAGAGAGAGTTAGAGAGACAATCAAAACGCAAACACCAAGATTTGTTTCGAGGTTCGAGCACCTTGCTCTACATCCCCGCCTACACCACCGTGTAGGATTTCCACTATCTCAACTCCCACCGAGGGAACCTCTACCAAAGAGGATTTCTTACAACTCTAGGAGTACCAAACTCCTCTCTCAACACAACCACCTCACAACCGAGGGTAAGGCCCGTAGCCAATACAACAACCAACCACAACGCCTCTACCGAAGAGGCTCACAACCAAACTCAATCACCTCACCTAAGAGGGATCCAAACAACAACCCAATACAACAATCTCCACCTCTACCAAAGAGGGAGTAACTCAAGAAATCAAGGGTTTACAACAAGTGGTATATTTCAACCACAAACCTCTTTCCTTTTTCTTTTTCCACAAAAACAAAATCCTAAATAGATTAAGATAGGTGATAGCTCAAGTGTGGAAACAAAGTGTTTTTGGAAACAAGCAACAAAGAAAAACTACTTGGGAAATCTCTTGTATATGATAGAAAATGAAATACCAAATCAAAATCTCAAAACCCTAGCTTTCTTTGATTTTCCAAAAACCCAAAAACAAATAAGATGAAATCTTTTTGGCTTAAAAACCCTTTTAAAACTCTTTTAAACACTAGAGAAAGTCTGAAATTTTTAGCTCTAAAAATCTTAGCCAAAACAATGGAGAAATGGGGTATATATAGCCCCTAGGAAAAACTAGCCGTTAGGCTGATGTGGCAGCCTGACAGGCCACCGGTCGACCGGTCCGGTCGACCGCCAACGGTCAGAAATATGACCGTTGGGCAACAGCGGTCGACCGAAACAAAACAGAGAGCAAAGCTCTCTTCTGCGGTCGACCGGTCCGGTCGACCCAGAAAACCAGAGAGCAGATATACTGCTCCGGTCGACCGGCACGGTCGACCGTCCACTGTGCCAGAAACGTGCACAGTTTGTGCATGTCGGTCGACCGGCCCGGTCGACCGACTTCTGACCTAGTCGACTGGTCAGAGACCAAGTCGACTTGGTTGAAGCCTGGAACAAAAAATCTGATAAAAACTTGTTTTAAAAATATTTTATCTTTTACAAAACTTCCATAAAACTTGTTTTATACATATTGCATTGATATTAATCATGTGATAAAATATTCTACTCAAATATCAAGCATATGAAATTTACTTTTGTTTCTTTTCAAAAAAATCAAGAATCAACACTTGTATTTTTCTCAAAACTTGATTTTTCAAGAACATGAATAGAGATATCAAAATAAGTTTGTTTACCAAGTTAAAGCATGTATGTATAAATAGAAAACATCTACTATACATATACCATATGTAAACTTGTTTTGATCAACTATTCATAAAAACCAAATATCAAATCATAAAACGTGTGTGTTTTGTGCACTTGAGCATATCAACTAAACTAAGCTTTACAAATGGATCTAAAAACTCTATCTAAACTAGGATACCTAAGTCTTCTTGACGATCTTCATCTTCAAGTAGACTTGCTCCAAACTCCGTGATTCTCCAAGTGCAAAGGTATGATCTTTAAGCTTTGGCACCGGAATCATCATGAATAGCTTCTAATCATCTTGTTGAAGCTAATCACCAACTAATATCCTGTTAATGATCTGAAACTTAGAAACACAAGAATATTAGTAAACATAACTACATGAGTGTTGATCATCATCAAAACTAGAGTGGAAGGCCATTGGGCCAACAAGGTCATGTAAAGGGAGTAAGTTTTACGATAGGATCTTTCATGATCCTATTTATATTGGGGACTGTAAATATGTAATAAAAAAAGAGGTTAATAAAGGTGGGTTCCGTGAACCACCACATTATCTTGATTGGGCAGCAACGCTTGACCCAATCAGACCACCACCAGAACCACCACCATAAGGTAACATTTTTTTCCCTTTCTTCTTTTTCATGCATCTATGCATTAATTCATACATTGAGGATAATGCATGAGATAGGAGTGGGGGATGGTTCTAACATACCTAAGGGTTTTTATTATTAAAAAAATTATTATTAACATTTTCTTTACTTTTAAAAACTTTTTGAAAATAGAAACAATATTCTGACATATTTTGTGCAAGAAATAAAGTCAATTTTAAGGAATAGGAGAATCATAATTAAGATTTCTTATACTTGATCAAAATAAGATTATTGTTTGATTTTCAAGGTTAGGGAAAATTTGAAAAAATAATTTAGTCTTGATTTTTACCTTGATGATATATGCATGTTTTATACGCACACATTAGGGTTCAAAAACAATGATTCTTATGCCTTATTTTAAAAAAAGAAAAAAATATATATAAAATTCTCTGATTAAGCTGGGTATTTTTCCTCATAAAGCATAAGTATTCATACCTAAAAGCATTTCATATAATAAAATGCTTAGTTTTGTGGCCTTTTTGCTCGAGTTTTTAAGTCCTTGGGGTGTTTTCTCACCCGGTGCCCTAAGACCGTTTGGTTTAAGAGTCACCGATTAAAGTTTCGTTATATGGCAGATTAGAAAGCCTAATAGAACTAAGGAATAATATCACCTAAAATTAAAAAAAAAAGAAAAAATAACATATAATATGGCATAAGAGTTAGAGTTGAAGGAACCCCGAGTCAAAATTTACGGTCAAAGGTGCATATAGCTTAGGGTAAAATAATAGACTTAATGAGAAATGTAGTTTGACTCCTTACCTTAATTGATAACAAGTTTTTGAATAGAGACTAAGTTTAGGAATGAGAAATTTGATTTTCTTATAACTTATAGATTACTTGAACTCTAACAATAATACTTCAAATATTTTCTATTTCAAAATGTGTTTTCAAAATACTAACACTTTATTTCTCTTTCTTTATGAATTTTGTTGGTGTAATCTACTGAAAACCCTCACGAGACAAAACTTATTCTCTAGAGAAAACCTAGAGGTTTAACGGCTTGTTGCACATGCTCAGTGCAATCGCGTAATATGGGAAAATGGTCTAATAATCTTTACTTTAGTTTTATTGTTTTGCTCGAGAACGAGCAAATGATAGGTGTGGGGGTATGATCGTACACCTATTTTGCATTCTTTTCATTACACTTCTACATTTATCGTGTAATAAATCTGTTAATTTTCTTATCTTAAATGTTTATTTTGCAGAAGATAATCATGAAGAGAAAGAGGATTAAATCAAATTAATACTAGTTAAAATCATATCTAACTATATCTATTTGGTTAGCTGAGGATGATCCCAAATCTAGTTAGAACAAATCAAGGATTGGGGCAAATGTTTAGCTGAAGATTAGAACAAATCAGAAAGATAACACCAAATGGAAACCGGTAAAATTCGAATTTTATAAATCCATTTTGGTTAGCTAAAGATCAAATGAGGATAACGTCAAATACAGAGTCCAAATTCAAAATCTAAAGGGATAAATGGATAGAGAGAAGATCAACGGATGAGATGAAGCAATTTTAAATTAGACTCTGACTGGATACGTTTAGTATTTGAATCATAACGTTCTCTATTGCAACTCAAGTCTGATGATTCAAGATGACTCAGAAAGAAGACTTAAAGGGTTATAATTCTTAGGTTGATCACTATTTCTAATTCTGTCATTTGATAAGTTATATTCAGTAATCAACACGCCAATAAGCTGCAGATTAGAATTGAATATCCACATCAAATCAAGTTTGGAGATAAGGGGAGGATTCAAATTCAGAAATAGTTAGTTTCTCCTATCTTCATACTTCTCTACCCTCTACATTTCTCTTATAAATATCTGCAATCTCAAAAACAAATGAAACGATCAATAGAGAGTAGAATTTAGGCTATTCTGTAGTTTGTAAATTAGAGTTTTAGTTTTCTTTATGTAATTTTTATTTTTTATGTAACTGAGAGGAGAGGAGATTTTCATAGAGGAATGAGAACAAGTTTGTACTGAGAATGTCACCAGTGTAAGTAATCTTTTCTTTCATTGTTATTTGAATCAAATAGAAGTTTTCTTTTCTATTTTATTCTTGTTTTTATTTGCTTCCCTCTTCTGTGTTTGTGAATCCAAATAACTCCGATATCCTTGAAGTTGTCTTACCCTTGCAAGTGTCGTTGATGGCTTATGGTGATGAATATCCATTTCTATAATAGTGTAGCTTGTCCCTTCATTTCATAGTGTAAATCAGGAATGGGAAGATCCTATTTGTCATACTTCACTCGCCTTCAAACAAAGGTACATCATCGATACGGGTCAAAGGTAAGCAGGCGCCGAAGAGGTAAGTAAGTTTTTAGGTTTAACTTTCTTTTTTTCTTTTAACTTTTATTTAGATTACCAACACCACAATCTTCTAACTCTTTTATCACTCTTTTCAATTTCTTTGTATGTATTCATTTTCTATTTTCTCCACCTTCTCAATCTATCACTTTCTTCCTAACTTAGCTTTAACCTATTTTCTTTCTCTTTTAAATAACTAAAAGAAGATCTTAACCATTGGTTGTAACTTAAAAGAGATCTTACTAAAAAAAAAGCTTTCATCGCTAATCCCTCCTTGTGGATCACGACCCGCATAGCCACTTGCTATAGCGGTAGTATTGAGTACTTGCACATCCTATTCTTAAGTTCTAAAATTCTATATTTTCTGTCCAGGTTCTAACTCAATCATATTCGTGTATGTATGTGGCGAGTGCCTAGAACTATATATGTATTAAACCTATGACGAATGCCTGTATAAGTGTAGTTTACTTCATGTACACATGCATGCCTATGATGTTGTCTATTACTATTTTATTATATGTGTGTGTTTGGCACTAATACTTCTGCAGGTACTATACCCAGCCTTCGAACTGCGTTCATCCTTCGGGCTTTTATACCCAACCTTTGGATTGCGTTTAGCCTCCGGGCCCTCTTACTTCTCCTGGTAGGCAAGTCTAGCACACAACGCTTTCCTGCTAACTACACTTAAGTGTAGTTACACTGTGAGCGATAGTTGTACGTTATCGTGTCATCATCACGAATGGTAACTACACTGAGTGTGATAGCCTCTAGCGCTATACGCTAGCCTCACTCCAGCTTGTCTAGCTTTGCTTGTTTGATCGTTAGCCATTATTGTATGTCATGTTCTATTATCATATTTGTGTGTGTTTGGTACTAACACCTACTGCAGGTACTTCAGCCTCTGGGCTCTCGCCTACTTACTCGAAAGAGGAGTGCGCTTAGACCCTCTGGGTTTCTCAGCTTCGCCCGATGGGCGTACTTAGCACTCAGTGTTTTATCACTAGATTCGCCTAAGAAGAACTTTACTGGATTTTAGATTCGCATTTTAAGTCGAGTCATCCTAGTAGCTCCACCAAGCGTTTTAGTGATTAAACACTGTTCGCTAGACGTGCCTCCAGCTTACTTAGCGCTGTTTGATTGTGCTTGACTATCATGCTCTATATATTCTTTTGCTCGTTGTGAAGAGTTTGAAATGTTTAATTATATATTTCTGATATCATGTCACCTGACCTGTAAATCATCCGGCAACTGATATCTAACTCCTGACTTGTTATCAGTATCACATCTCTTGTACCTAAATCCAAAGGGATGGCGAGTGGAGCTAAGTGCCACACAGAGTAAAGTGTCACACCACACACATGGTGGGGCCACCTCTAGATACCACATCATTCCTTTTTGCACTCTTACGTGGAATGCATATGGTATGGAGCTAAGTGCCACACCACACATGTGGTGGGGGCACCTCTAAGTATTCACTACCGAGTCTGTGTTTCCTGCCCTCCTGATCTAGCACTTAACACGTAACAATAATGATATTAGGAACATAGGATATTTGGTATGTCTTTCGTTTGGGTACTGATAGTCATATATCAGATCCAAATGAGTTTCATTGGAATACACATCCTAGTACGAACTACTAGTGGTGTGAGACACTGATAAGGAGATGATTGAAATATCAGACGGTATTGATATTTATTATTGGATAACCTAAAAATGTAGCACATTAACTTACTCCTGCATAACTTGCCATATATTATAATCTAACAATTCACGTTGTATAACTTAAGCTAGACATTCTGCTTTATTATATATGATTTAGGTTGCTATACTAGATTTCTTGACCTCTTGTTTATTAATTTGTATCGGCATGCTTGTGACTCAACACAAGACCCTGTATCTCATATAACTTAATAACAAACAATAATAAAGTCAGGAGCGAGTGTTGTTGAATCGCTTCCTCATTCGAATAATGGTGTCTGTATATCAGAGTTCGGATTGGGTTCTACCAGAGTGCGGACCCAGTGTGAATTGTCAGTGGTATAGGGCACTAGAAGAAAATGATTAGAATAATAGACAACATTGATTATTATTATTTTACGATTAGAATAACAGGTGACACAATAATTACTACTTACATTCTTGTTCTGCTATGCTGAGGGCAACTCAAGTTGTATGAACTCAGATGATGATGACATGGGGTGAATGGTATATAGATGAGGGTTTCTTTATTTGGATTATCCCCTCGACATATAATTTTCATAAATCCAAAGTCTGATCTTGTATAACTAGTTTGTTCACATTTGTATTTGAAACATTACTGATGTCTCACTATATACTCTTGTATTCCTGTGTTCACGACACGATTTTCAATGCATGCTCTTTGATTCAAATTTATCGATACACGTGTGCTTGTCCCTGCACGCCACCTGGCATTCACCACACCACTCGTTAGGGAGTTCTGACTCTCCTGAATCTGCATGTCTAGATATCGAAACTTGGAGCTTGTGGATCTCTCGGTTGCTGATCAGAGATACGCAGTAGAAATATGAGGATCATCAGCAAACCGTCTGAGAACCATCTTTCTAGGCCCCCTGCTCGGCTCTCAGTTTTCTTTTGCGACTCATGAGGGCCTTTTGTACTGTTCATAATTGTTTATCTCTTTGTATTCTCACATTTACGCCTATTGGTGATGTAATATTCTTGTAAGATTGTATCAGATCCTGTGATAACTTTGTAATTTTATTCATATGTGGAATATATAATACATTACGTACTTTCGTACTCTGATTCTTACCTGTACTATTCCTTAGCGTATATATGTGAGGGTATTTTTGACCTAAGTATATATATCACAGTAATGTCTCCGTACCCGCAGGATCGGGCATTACACTGCACCTGAAAAGAAAACTTATTTTGTTTCAGAAAACACCTCGATTAGTCAACTTATCATGAGATACCGCTTGTGGACAGATTTTTCGTCACATACGATGTCTTTAACCTTGATCACAATCCCGTAGTCGTTTCTTCATCTATCACATTGTACATGACCTTATCTGCCAGATATAATTGAATTGTGCTTGACTCCTTTAGATCCATCTTCTCCTAATTCTCATTTGACATACCTACAAGTTTTGCTGACCTCTCTGCAAGGTCTTATAAAGACCTGTTGTACTAGCAACATCTTCACTCTCTTTTGTCATAAATTGAAGTTTCCTTTACTATTAAACTTCTTGACCTCAAATTTATCGTAAAACTTCCTATCTTCAACATATCATCATTCGTCAATCTTTAGCTCTGATACCAATTGTGATAACAATCGGTACTCTAATACCAATTGTTACTCCTTGGATCGACATTTATGAAACTTGGTAATATGATGATACTTTCTCATAATAAAACAAAAGTATTTACTTTCTCCTTGAGTTTAGACCTAAATTACAAGAGTACTACCTTCCCTCTATGCACATTCACCTTGTTCATCTCTTTCTTGGCTTCCTCGGTATTTTTTAACTTTTTCTCCACAGCTTACAATGCTAGGTTACAATTTTTTATAAGATTTTATAATACAATTCTTATTTGGTCCATAAGATGATCTTGATCAATCCTATTTGGAGTTGATCTCCTTGATCTAGGAAAAAAAAAAATCCTTCAATCTTTAGAAACAAACATTCATTGAATAGAATATGAATCCTATGTTATTCATCCAGAAAAGGCTCATAAGCGCCTGAAAAAGAACTACTCTACCTTGATTTGCTTTCTTCTCTCTTCAAGTCATCGTCTTCTCCAAACTCAATTGGATTTTCTTTGGCCATCGTCTTTCTTAAAAATAAAGCAAAATCCTAACACTAACTCCAACCAAATGACCAATATGATCATCTCACAAAGATTATAACTTTGGCTCATGGCTTGAAATACCAATGATACCGATATGTATTGACTGAATCATATCAATGTCGGACTCACCCCGAGACAGTATCAGGCTGTGAAATTAGAATAAGCCAAACATGGACGATATCCAATTTATTCTTATTTTTGGTTAATTTCAAGTTGTAACGATCCTTTTGACCGATATAGAGAGAAACAAGATCGATACACTTGAAACTCAAATTAAGAGTGAATTGATTTGAATATTATTAGCCTCAAAGGCCAAAAATATATATATAAATTAGAGAGAAATCCTATTATGATACAAGCACGTGATCTCATAATCCTATTCCTACTGTAATATGTATTTGTATCATAATACCCTTGATTGACATCATTTTGTTACACTTTTATACTCTTATTTATTTTCTTTTTATTTATAAATAATGCTACTCGGATATTTTAGTGATTTTGTCCATATGTTAGATTTTGAATAAAAAAATATAGAAAAAACTCAAAACATGAACTTTTACAAGCAAAAGCCTAACCACATTAACTTAAATTCAGATCAGCATGAGAGCAAATCAAGTAGTAAAATCAAATCAAATTAAATCAAGTCAAAAACTATGAAAAATCAAGTGATTAAAGAAATCAAGTCAAAGATTGTGGAGAATCAAGTGATCAAAGCAAATCAAGTTAAAAGTTGTCCAAGATTTTTACTATATTTGTTTGATCTTTTATACCCCTCTCCTTTGGCTATAGAAGAAGAGAAAATTTTAGGGTTAACGGGACACATTATTTTATATAAATTTTATAGAAGTTCTTAAAGTTTTTTCTATTCTTCAAGGTCCAAGTGATGTTCTTCAAGTTCATATTTGTAAGTTTCTTTCAATTAATAAAAGTTTATTTTTAATTGATCAATTTCTGTTCTTCTTATATGAATTCATTTTGCTATCATATGTAATTGTTCTTTATCTAATTAGGAGGAGCTAAATCTTAGAAAATATTTAGGCTAGATAAAACAAAATTAGTAACTTGTTAACTCATCTAGATCTCTTTATGTTCTGTATCAAAAAAATAAACACAAAATTATGCTAGATTTAAACTAAGATAATTCTTTGATATTCAAGATTTTGATAGATTATATATTGTTAAATAATAAATTGTGCTTAAGATTGAAAATCTAGGATTATCATGTTTAGATTTAATTAATTTTGAGTTATATTTCTTATAATTGTTGATTAATCTAAATTGATAAGCTATTACATAATCATGTATGACCTATATTTGAAGAAAATAAATTGATAATTATAATGGTGATTCTTAGAGAGAATTAATTAGTTTTCATGTTATTAGTCTAGTAAATTCAAACCTAGATGTTTATTCTTCTCAAATTATTAAAAATCTATAAAAACAATAAACATTCTTCTCTTTATTTCTCAATTCGATTAAATAGGATTATTAAACTAGAGATAACCATCTCTTTAAGGATTCGACCCGCAAAAAAACTACGATAGATATTGTATGCTTGCAGTAACCCATTAAAATTTACATCAAATTTTTACTTTCGACCTCAAGATGGATCAACCATTTCAAACTCAAGATGGATCAACCACAGAGAGCTTGAAAAGTAAAAACTGATGAAGTTTTGAATTGTGAGTCTTTGTATAAAAAAAAATCAGCAATTTGCAACTGTGAGGGAATATATGAAAATTTAACAAATTTGTTTTAGAATAGTGGTGTTGTGTAAATTAGCAACCAGTCGCAATGTGTTTAGCTTATAAAAAACTGAATTGGTAACAATCTTGATGCATTTTGATTGTCACAATATAAAGGAGTAGAGGCGAAGAACAGTTCTAACCCCGGTTCTAGAGGTACGTATCTCAATATTAGTACTCGATACGATGTATAAATTTGGATTGACCTTTCTAGTAATCAGATTGATCTGGTTTCAACTCCAAATATTATTTTTTATATTTTTAAAATTTTCAAGATTTTCTAAATTTTTTAGATTATTTTGAAAGATCTTCGAATTCGGTGTCGACTTGTACCAATAATTAGCTCTAGAATTCTTAATTCACTAATAGAGTTAAGTTTCTAGAATCTGCTTTCATGTTATTCTTCAAAATTATATTTTCTATTTTAGTGTAATTTTTGGAGATTTTCTGAATTAGTCAAAAATTCGTGTGTCGACCAATATCACCGACCGATTCTAAGATTTTTAAATTTGCAAATCATACTGAATTTCTTGAATTCAATTTCACATTATTTCTCCAGGTAATATTTTTTATTTTACAAAATTTTGAGAATCGTTCGAAATTAGTCAAATTAATTTTCACCCAATTAAAATATTAATTAAATAATACATTTACTCTTTCTTCTTCTCCTTTCTTCCCTTTTCTCGGATCTTTCTTCCACTGCCTCTTCATCGCCTTCTCTTTGCCCCTCTCTAAATCTCTCTTTATCTCTTTCTCTCTCTCTCAGTCTCTCTCTCACTCCTCTTTCTCTCTCACTCTCACCTCTCTCTCTTTAACACACACCCTCTCTCACTCTTTTCTCAGCAGCCATACCGCCATCGGCAACCACCCTAAGGCCGGTCAACCCATCTCTCTCTCATACTCTCTTTTCTTTTCTCTCACTCTTTCCTTATTTTTCTTTTCTTCATCTTCTTTTTCTTCTCTCTCCTCCTCCCTCCTCTACATCTCCTCCTTCTCCTCATTTGGCTGACCACCAAGCCCATCTCTGCACCACCGCCGGCCAGGCCTTGCCTCTGGCCTGACCGCGCCAACCCTGAGCCGCTGCCAAGCCACCCTTCTCCACCTCCTCTTTTTCTTCTCTCTCAATTCTTCTCCTCTCCTCCTCTTCTATTTCCCTCCCTCTCTCCTCTTATTTCTCCAGACCACCGGCGACGGCCCATTGCTGTCGCTGTCACGCCGCTACTGGCATTGCCCCTTCTCTCCTCTCTTCTTTTTCTCTCCCTTGTTAGACCCGCACCCAAACCCAATAATACCCAAACCCAGAACCCATAACCCTTTAACCCTAAGTTACTTATATTATTGGATTTGGTTTCGGGTTAAGACAGAAACCCAACCAGTTAGTAGCCCGAACCCATTTTAAAACCAATAAAAGGTAAAATTTCATAAAACCCCTTGTATATAAAATTTATTGCATTTTAATATTTCTAAACTACAAATCTAATTTATTTTATAATTTAGTGTCAGGATATCTGTACCGTTGGGAGTGTGATTTGAACGATTCTCGAGTCGTGTGCGATCATCGAAATATAAGCTTCATCTCTGTAATAGCCATGTTAGGTTTTTTATAAATTATATTTATCATGTTAAATGAAATTATTTGGTTGCTTTATTTAACGAATTATGATTATCGGTAAATCACTATAAATATTATTTAATAAAAGGTAATTGTTGAGAAACCACTGTAATTAAATATGTATGATTTTTCTATAAACATGATTGATAAAAAATAATTTTATTTATT
>JAVJIF010015934.1:0-90090 GCA_038442645.1 Agave tequilana
TTCTTGGTTCCATTAGGCTTTCTACTTCACTTATGTAACACATATCAAACCGATGACTCCCAAATCAGATGGTCTTAGGGCACCGGTGGAAAACACCCTTCAGGTCAAATATGCAAGTGGAGTAGGCCACGAAATCAGATTTATTTATATTTTTTTTTTGGGCGTGAGTGATCATGCTTCTTGAGGCACATTATCCAGCCTTTTTTTTTCTTTTCAGAGTCGTGTCTCTAAATCCCAAGCATGTGTGTGTGAATTATGCATATTCTACTAAGACTAAATAAAAGGTATGAGTTATTTTCTTTATCCCTCCTATCTTTTTAGTCAAAACATTCTTTCTTTTTTACTTAGCAAAAATAAAGATTTATTACTAAGATTCCCGTAATTCCTACAATCTTTTGGTATTTTTATAAAGAGTATGAAATTTCTTTTCATCTGGAGATTTTTCTCTTTTCTTTTTTTTTCTTTCTTTTTTTCTCTTTTTTTTTTGAAAGAAAAAGAAGAATAAAAGGAAAAGGAAAAGTGTTAGCACCCCCCCCACCTATCTAATGCATTGTCCTCATTGAATGCATATGGAAATGCAAATGCAATAATAGGGGGAAGAAATGATGTCACCATCTCCGTGGACTTGGGCCGGCCAAGTGCGAATAGGCTAAAGAAATGTCAAAAAGAATGTACACAGGGTAAGCATATAAATAATTTTTTTTTATTTGTTTGTTGTGGTTAGGTGTATGAACGGGCAAAAGAGTCAGCGCACACTATCATCTGGAGTCATAGGCTCAGTGGTCAAGAAGGGCTTCAGTCTCTTCCCATTCACTTTAAATTCCGTGTTGTTTTTAGGGTCTGCAATAGTACAGCACCGTGTGGGAAAACAGTGCGCACAATGAACGGTCCCGACCAACGAGTTTTCAGCTTCCCTGCGAAAATATGAAGCCTAGAGTTGTACAGCAGAACCCTATCTCCCGGTGCAAAGTTTTTCGGGTTATGATTTGGTCATGGAAAAGTTTAGTCCTGCTCTTGGTGATTTGGGCATTCTCATAGGCTTCATTCCGTATCTCCTCTAATTCAGAAATCTGCAGTCTCCTAAGTTCACCGGCCTTGGTCAGATCAAAGTTGAGTTGCTTAATGGCCTAGAGGGCCCGGTGTTCTAACTCTACTGGCAGATGACAGGCTTTGCCAAACACGATTCTATAAGAAGACATCCCCAGAACTGTCTTAAAAGCAGTGCGGTAAGCCCACAATGCATCATTGAGCTTCACCGACCAATCCTTTCGGTTTTGTCCGACAGTCCTTTCCAGAATGAGCTTGAGTTGTCGTTTGGTGACTTCTACCTGCCCATTTGTCTGGGGATGGTACGGAGTGGATAACTTGTGATTGATGGAATATTTTCGCATCAGAGCTTCAAAAACTCTGTTGCAGAAATGTGATCCATTGTCACTAATTATAGCTCTGGGGGTGCCAAATCGGGAGAAGATGTTATCTTTAAGAAATTTGACAACCACTTTGTTGTCATTCGTCTTAGTTGGCACAGCTTCTACCCACTTAGAGATATAATTTACAGCAACCAGAATGAACTGGTTGCCGAAGGAATTGGGGAATGGCCCCATGAAATCGATACCCCAAACATCAAAAGTTTCAACTTCAAGGATCGGGTTCAGGGGCATCATGTCTCTTCTAGAAATTTTCCCAATTTTCTGACAATTTGCGCATGACTTGCAAAAATGATATGAGTCTTTGAACAAAGTGGGCCAGTAGAACCCACTTTGTAGAACCTTCTCTGCAGTCTTGCGGGGACCGAAGTGTCCTCCACATGCAAGGTCATGGCAAAAGCTAAGCATACTCCTCTGTTCCTCCTCGGGTATGCATCGTCTATTATTTGGTCGGGACAATACTTAAAAAGATACGGTTCTTCCCAGAAGAAGTATCGTACTTGGGCAAAGAAGCTGTATTGGTCTTGCTTTGTCCAGTCAGCGGGTAATTGTCCCGTGGCCAGGTAATTAACGATGTCAGCATACCAGGGTTCCTTAAGAATGGCTAGGATGTGCTCGTCTGGGAAATCCTCGTTGATCGGAGCGTGGATGGTTGGTGCATTCGGAATTCGTGAGAGATGATCAGCAACCACATTTTCTATACCTCTTCTATCCCAGATTTCTAAGTCAAATTCTTGAAGAAAAGGATCCACCGAATCAGTCGGGCTTTTGCTTCCTTCTTGGTCATGAGGTATTTCAGAGCCGAGTGATCCGTAAAAATCACCGTTTTCGAACCTAACAAGTAAGGCCGGAACTTTTCTAACGCAAAGACAACCGCCAAGAATCCTTCTCAGTCGTTGTATAGTTCTGTTGGGCGTCATTCAAGGTTCTACTCGAATAGTAGGTCACGTGCTGCCTATTATCGATGCGCTGTCCTAGAACAGCGCCAATATCAAAATCAGATGCATCACACATGATTTCAAATGGCTGGGCCCAATTAGGAGCAGAAATGATAGGCGCAGAAAATAGTTCTTGCTTAAGCTTCCCCATGACTTGAAACATTCATCGTTGAAAGCAAAGGGCACGTCCTTAGCGAGCAGGTTGGTTAAGGGCCTCGCGATTTTGCTAAAGTTCTTAATGAACCGTCCGTAGAATCCAGCATGCCCTAAAAAGGATCTAATATCCTTGATGCTTTTGGGTGGTGGAAGCTTAGCAATCACGTCTACCTTAGCCTTATCCACTTCTATGCCTCTCCTCGAAATCTCATGGCCCAAGACAATCCCCTGTCTCACCATAAAGTGACATTTTTCCCAGTTTAGAGTTAGGTTCTTCTCAATGCATCTTTGTAGCACTAACTCTAAGTGATGAAGACACTGATCAAATGAATCTCCGTAGATGGAGAAGTCATCCATGAAAATCTCAAGAAAACGTTCCACCATGTCAGAGAACAAACTAAGCATGCACCGTTGGAACGTTGCAGGAGCATTGCACAATCCAAAAGTCATGCGCCGATAAGCAAAGGTTCCGAACGGGCAGGTGAACGTCGTCTTTTCCTGGTCTTCTACAGCAATGGGGATTTGATTGTATCCCGAGTACCCATCTAGAAAGCAGTAGTACTCATGTCCAGCCAAACGCTCAAGCATTTGGTCGATGAAGGGTAGCGGGAAGTGGTCTTTACAGGTAGCTGCATTCAGCTTCCTGTAGTCGATACAAACACGAACCTTGGTAGGCAGTCATGTTTGTACCAACTCTTTTTCCTCATTTTCTACTACCGTAAAGCCAGCCTTCTTTGGACCGCATGAACAAGGCTAACCCATTGGCTATCAGAAATGGAATAAATGATCCCATTATCTAATAATTTCAGAATTTCAGCCTTCACTGCCTCTTGCATGAGAGGGTTAAGCCTGCGTTGTGGGTCCCTCCTAGGGGTTGCTTCATCGACTAAATGGATTCTATGTTGCACTATGGCTGGACTTATTCCCTTGATGTCCTTCATCGTCCATCCAATAGCTTCCCTATGTCTTTTTAGAATAGACATTAGGCTGTCCTCTTGTTGCTCAGTCAGGTGGGATGCTATAATGAATGGCAAGGTGTCCTTCCGCCCAGGTAGGCGTACTTGAGGTGTTCAGGAAGGTCTTTTAGCTCTAGGGAAGGTGTTACTTCATTGGAGGCAATCTCTGGGCTTTCAATCCTAGGATAGGGTACACTGGGACTTGATGACCAATCCACTGCTGAATCTATGATCTGGTCTAAATTGAAATCCTCAGCCTCCAGATCAATTCTGCCTCAGTTTTCTGTCTCCATACTTTCCTCATGCTCACTAGTCAGGTTTTCAATAGAATTGACCTCAAACGTCTGATCTTTGACATCCCTAGGTTGTATTTCAAGATTGAATACATTGACTTCCTTCGTCATGTCTCCAAAAGTCAATCGCATGGATCCATTCCTACAGTTGATTATGGCATTGGCTGTAGCAAGGAATGGGCGCCCTAAGATGACGGGAGTCTGAGACCTAAGATTGGACACAAGTTGTGTCTCAAGCACAACGAAGTCAACGGGTAAATGAAATCCCCGACCCGGATGAGGACGTCTGTGATTTCCCCTTTGGGATCTTCACAGATCGGTCAGCTAGCTGAATGGTGACTCGAGTTGGGCTTAGCTCGCCCAACCCAAGTTGCTGGTATACTGAGAGAGTAGCAAGTTGATACTTGCTCCCAGGTCAAGAAGCGCTCTACTGATTTCGGTTTGTCCTATGGTGCAGGAAATGGTGGGACATCCGGGATCTTTGTATTTCACAGGAATGGGACCAGACAGAATTTCGCTTATATTAGTGGCCAAGAATACTTTCTTGGGCACATTGGTCTTTCTCTTCTTCGTACACATATCCTTAAGAATTTGGCATAAGCCGGGACTTGTTGGATAGCGTCAAGAAGTGGCACATTCAATTTGACCTGGTTGAACATCTCTAGCATTTTCTCCATGTGCATATTCTTATTGTTGTTCCTAAGCCTATTGGGAAAGGGTGCTACAGGCTTATGAACTTGTTCAGCAGTTTTGTCCTCGTCAGATGTTTGTGGAGTGGATTGGGAGGAACTAGCAGAGGTGGAGGCAGGAGTGGGATCAGGATGGACTGGACTTTTCTGTTGGTAGACCTGGTTGTCTACCTTCTTTTCAGATCGCAGTCTGTGAACAGCATTGCACTGGTTAATCGATGGATCTTGAATTTCATATGCTTGATTGGAGGTTTTTGGATTAACTAGCGGCTGACTAGGCAAAGTACCTTTTGGTCTTTCACTTAGGGAGCTAGCTAACTGGCTCATCTGCATTTCTAATCTCGATATGGCCTGTGAATGACTGTTCAGAGTTTGTCCCTGGTTCTGCATGAAAGCAGCTTGGGACTTTATGAAAGCCTCTATGCTCTCCTCCAATTTACTGATTTTCTTTTCCATTGGTGAGCCTTGGGAGGAGGAAGCTGGGGCTTGACTGGGAAAAGGTTGTGGAGGAGTAGGATGGTCAAGGTTATTGGAAAAATTAGGCCTGGGAGGATTGTTCGGGGCCCAGGAGAAATTTGGGTGATTCCTCCAACTGAGATTGTAGGTCTGTGAGTAAGGGTTGTGAAGCGGCCGTGAGTAAGCCGCGTTCATGTGTTCCGGTGACACTTGCTGGGCATGAAAAACAGGGTGAAATCACCTAGAGGGGGGTGAATAGGTGATGGCTATATAAAATGACAATTAATGCGGATTTAAAACTAATCAACAATTAAAAGAACTTGCAAGAAATTAAACAATTAAAGTAGCAAGTAAAGGAGAGATAGAGTTTAGAGAAAAGTGGACAATCGCAAACACAAAGATTTTTCCGAGGTTCGAGCAACGCTCTACGTCCCCGCCTTCGACACATGAAGGATTTCCACTATTGGTGATCCCACTGGATTGTCAATACAAGGACACACTTGTCCTATCTCTCGCGGTGCCGCAACACCAACTTGGAGCACACTCGCTCGCTTGAGGCCGATGCCTCTACAACTTCTCGCAATGAAGAAAGAGGTGATCAACACTTGACCACACCAAAAAGCTCACTTGCACAACCCTACAACCAAGATGATGAGATGATACTTTGGGATTGTGTAGTGCACAAAGACTAGAGAGAAGTAGAGGATTGCTTCAAGAAAAAGGGTTGAAAATTTTGGCTCAATTGAAAATCTTTTGCTAAAGGCTAAGCTTTTGAAAACTTTGATTTTTGCTTATAATCTTGTGTCAAACTTCTTGAAACTTTCCTCTATTTGTAGAGGATGAAAAACTAGGATACAAGGGTCAAAAGAGTCATTGGGGAGAAACCCAACACAAAAAGAGTCAGAAAAATATAGCTGTTGGAGTCTGTCAGAACTTTCTGACTGAAGCCGGTCGACCAGGTCGGTCGACCGTCAACAGTCGGATTTCCGACCGTTGAGAAGCCGGTCGACCGAAGTCCCAACCAGAGAGCAAGTCTCTCTGTCGGTCGACCGGTCCAGTCGACTGGGGAAAAACAGAGAGCAGGTAATTGCTCCCAGTCGACCGTCTCGGTCGACCGAAATCCGAACATGCACAGTGTTCATGTCGGTCGACCGACCCGGTCGACCGGACTAGGCCAAAACTATATTTCCCAGGCTATTTTAAAGAAGGAAATTTTTGGTTAAATTCTTTGGATTTGGGAATATATAAAATGAAGTTCTAGACTTATAAATACCAGAGTGTGATCATAGATCAACACTAAAAATGTTTGAACTTAATTTTGATAGAAATCCTTTTTCTATATGAAAATCGGTTTTTCCCAAAAACCCGTTTTTCTAAACATGATGTTTTCAAACTTGTTTTTCCAAAAACTAGGTTAGAAATTTTGAATAAAAAATTTGTTTGAAGGCATGAAGCAATTCCAAAAGTGTGTGTGTGACAATCCCAAAGTAATCTACCTTTATCATCTAGTTTTGACAAAATCAACTAAAAATTCTAACTAAAAAGAAAAATACAAATCTTGAAAGTCTTCATTCTTGTTTGATCCTGGAGCGCTTCTACTGTGCTGGGCTCGGGGATCTAAATCTTTGCGGCGTCCAAAAGTGTGAGTCTTGTGTTGGAGCCGTCAAACCAACTATGATTTTTACCTGAAAACTTATTTAAACAAACTTGTTAAAAACATAACTAAATATGTTTTGTTATCATCAAAATGTCGGGCTAATGGCCTTTGGGCCAACACAGGGCATTCTTCAAAAATATGATTTGGTGCCTGACAATATGAACAACCCGGATTGTGAATTGGTGGTGGGTTGATCTGGTTGACACTGGCAGGCTCTTTTGTTTCCAGAGCCTCTATCCTTCTCATTAGGGTAGCAATCTTGGCCTCGGCAGGTATGGATGATTCTAGAGATAGGAGCCCTCCTCTTGAAGCTATAGATTGTGAATTCCTAGGTTTCTCCGAGGCTGGCTCCCATTGCAGGGTTTTCTCAGCTAAGTCCTCAAATAAATCCCAACCCTGATTCTCATCCTTCTGCAAGAATCCTCCCTGACACATCGTTTCTAACAGGGTCTTCGTCTGATAATCTAGACCAGAGAATCTGGCACTGACGCCATTTCTCCACGCCATGATGAAGGGCACTGAGCTAGGAGATCTTTGAATCGCTCAAAGTATCTCCAAAATGATTCGCTCGGTTCTTGCCTAAACTGTATGATGTTCTTCCTAATGAGGGCAGTTTTGTGAATTGGGTAGAATTTCTTCAAGAAGGCCTTGACGAAATCATCCCAGGTCGTGACTGAATCTGCTGCCAAGCTGTACAACCACTTCTTAGCTAGGTCCTTTAGGAAAAAAGGGATGAAACATAACCTAACGGCATCATCTCCTAGCTGAGGTATACGCATCATGAGGCATACTTCTTCAAATTTCCTAACAAAGAAGTATGCGTCCTCTGATTCTAAACCATGAAATTTGGGAAGAGTGTTAATGAATTGGGGCTTAACTCAAAATTATTATCGTTTGCTTCAGGAAGTTTTATGCAAGATGGAAGTGAAGTTCTGATCGGGTAAAATCTATCCTGAAGTGACGCCATCATCGGTTCTGGATGCAAGGGTAGAGAAGTGTTTCTTGTTAATCTGGAAGTTGATGGATCTCTCACTCACTCTTGCATGCAGCACACCACAAACAACGCAAAACAACAAACAATCGAAAAGAATGAAAAACAAACAAAAGAAAGAAAAACAACCACAAGCCTTAGTCTAAGGTACCTGGACCTAGACGACTCCTAACTGGTCGATTCTCCGGGGAAGGTTGTTGCAGGAACTCGACTACAAGCTAATCAGCTAGGAAAGGGCAAAGCTCGGGGGGAGGTATCCGGGCGGAGCCACGGGCCTAATTACGCCAAACCACGGAGCTTTCGAGGCTTTACCTCTCAATCCACTTTCCTTAGACACCGATTTTGCAGGAGTATAGTTCTTACAATTTCCAACCTCGGTTAATCTCTTAGTGAGTCCGAGATGTCCCTAGGCCAACGTCTATTGATTTTTAGTTAAGACTTGGGAAAGTGTGAGTGCACTTGGAGATGATTTTTGGGCTAAGAAAGGGTGATGAAATCCCCACCTTATCTTGTTTATTTGGGTTTTTCCCTTATTGTCAATTGTGCAAGTGTGCAGTTTATTCACAACAAGGTAACACTCAAAGTGGTAAATCACTTCAAAATGTTGGTCCTATTCTATATGACTGCACACCTACCTTGTCTCTAGCACTCTTCAACAGAAATTGAAATGAATTGAAATAGACACGTGCCCTAAATGTAAAAGTCTAATCAAATTTCAATTAAGCAACAAGTGAATTTCTATTGGGTTTATTATACATGCATAGGGTGAGGCATTCAATGGAACTAAAAATTAGAAAGCAATTTTTAGCGGCTTTTGGCAACCCTGCAAACGAGTTTGTTAGTACTTCAATCGGAAAAACTCGCTTTTACACGAATTTTTCCGAGGGCAAATGAATCCTCGCGCAATGTCCTTGACCACCTCTTTTGCTTCCCGTGATAGTAAGCTCCTTGGTACTTCTCCTACACACAAAAAGAACAATCTTTAGTAGTGAACAATAAAGCCGTTCCCTCCCCGGCAACGGCGCCAAAATTTGATCAGCAAAAAGCAAGTACTAAAATAAGAGAAGGAAGTGTGAGTTGATGTTACTGCTTTTGTGATTCTTCCGTAGTAGCGAAGTGGCTATATGGGTCGTATCCATAAGGAGGGAGAGCGATGGAAGCTTGATGCGGCTTTTATGTTCAAGAAAAGAGATTGTTCTTTGTTTCCAAATAAAGAATTGAAAAGTGAAAACAAGTTGTTTCAAGAATTGTTGGAAAATGTTTTGGTGGTTTGTAAAAGTGGGTTTTTCTTAATGGTAAAAACACATGGCTAACTTTCTACTAATTGCTCCCACTAATCCCTAACTTCTTGAAGATGTGCCTCATGATGGATCATAGGCAAGCTTACCCCTTATGCAATGGAACTATTCACGTGGAAATCGAGTGAAAGTTCTTCCTATAACTTTGCTTTACACGGCAAAAACTCGGACATTCCCATATCAAGATCTATTAGAAGGCGAGAATACGGGAAGACACGAGTGCACTAATGGTATCGGCAAAGTTAAAGGAAAGTCTCTAGCTTACAACAACAAGTAAAGTACAAAACCCATAGATCATCAAAAAAACCATTTAAGTATGAAATATAAGAAGGTAAATACTCGTAGGTAAGTTAGAGTTAGAACCCTCGTCTTAAGATGCCATAGCTCTCGTTTGCACAAGGCTTGTTTGACACTATTGACTCATGCGGGTTATCAATCAAGTAGTTAAAGATTAGTGGGTTAGTAATTAGTTAGCCATGCAATGGAGGAGTTAGTTACACATGGTGAAGAAAAGAACAACAAAAGAAAAGAGATAAAGAGAAGGAGTTACACTAAATCAAGAATGTAAAAGCAAATGAAAGCAAATGAAAACAACTAGTAAATGGAAAGAAGAAAGAGAAGTAATTACTTGTATTATCTTGTCACCTTCCAATACAACTTGTACACACTCTCTCTCTCTCTTTCACTCTAATGGCTAAAGCTAGAACTAGAAGAAGAACAACAACAACTACAAACTAAAAATAAAACTACACAACTTGCTCTAACTCTGGATCTGCCCCAACTAAAGACCCCTGGGGGGTTTTTATACACACCAAGGCAAAGGGGGCCACGTGAACAGCACGTGGCCCAAAACGCAAGCGCGCGCGCGCCCAAAGGGCCGCGGAAACGCGGCCAGGGCCGCGTTTTTGCGGTCCAGGCAGGGCGGCGCGCGCCCAGTTTTGGCAGTGCATCGTCCAGTCTGGCTTCTGTCCACCTGACCTCCTGGATTTCTGATTTGATGCCCTGGGCTGACAAAATCTTCAATCTAAAGTCAATGCCTACTTGGTAGGCTTTTAATCACCAATTAAATGGTGATTTAGGTCTTCTTCTTCATTTGCACACCATGGACCTAGGATCAAGAAAGCAAGGTTTTATTAGCAGAATTTTACATGAAATAAATATGAGAATGTGATGAAAATTATGCAAAATTAGAGAGTAATCAATGGAGCATCACGAATAGGTCCTAAAGGCAGGATCATTGCTGGCGTGGGGGTTGTGTTTATCTCTCCACAAAATCATGTCCTTCCTAGAGCATTTTCTCTGAAGGAATCATGCTCCAACAATGTGGCAGAATACAATGCTCTACTTATTTGTATTCAGCTCGCCCGCAAAATGGGGGTACGCCACCTTGAAGCTTACGGCGATTCAAAACTGATTATCAATCAGGTTAAAGGCGAATATGAGGTCCGTCATGAGGATTTGGTACCTTATTATCACGCAGTCATCGAAATGGCTAATCTGTTTGATGGATTTTACATCGGGCACGTATCTCGATCTCAGAATACTAAGGAGGATGCTCTTGCTGCATTAGCAACAACACTAGCCTTGCCAGTCGACACCGAGTATCACCTTACAATGGCGACTCGACACCTTGTCTGCTCTAAACATATATTAAGAACCAGAGAGGTCTATAATATCTCGACGGATCTTGAACCAAGAGATTGGCGATTTCCTTTCATCAACTATGCTTTACATGGTCTGCTGCCAGATAATCCTAAAGAAGCGGCATCTATCAGACGAAGGTCTCTCCGGTTTTACTATGACCCAACTTTGAAGACACTTTACCGTCGTTCATACGACGGTATCCTACTCCGTTGCCTTTATAATTCAGAGGCATTGGAAGTGCTCAAAGAAGCACACGATGGCATATGCGGCGCTCATCAGTCAGGTCTGAAACTTAAAGACCGATTGCACAGGCTTGGATATTATTGGCCAACCATGATAGTCGATGCCATCCAATATGCACGAAGGTGTAAAGCATGCCAAATCCATGCAGACTTCATACATCAGCCCTCAGAGTTGCTCCATCCAACTGTTGCTTCATGGCCATTCGAAGCATGGGGAATCGATGTCGTAAGGCCAATCAGCCCTTCTTCGACAAAAGGACACCGGTTTATCCTAGCGATAACCGATTACTTTTCAAAGTGGGCAGAAGCTATACCACCGGTGGAAGTTAAAACTTCTAACGTGGTTAATTTCATCAAACACCATGTCATCCATCGATTTGGTGTCCCTAAGCGGATCATCCATGATAACGGTCCCCAGTTCATAAGCCAGGAATTCTATCGATTCTGCGATAAGTACCGAATTCAGAATGTGGCTTCAACTGCCTATAATCCTGCCGCTAATGGATTGGTGGAAGCATTCAACAAGACAATCATTAAGTTGCTCAAAAAGTTCATTTCCTTGAATAAGCAAGATTGGAATGAGAAGCTTAGTGAATGTCTTTGGGCCTACCGAACCACGGTTCGGACCCCGACATGCAATACGCCTTTTCCCTAGTATACGGGTGTGAAGCAGTCATACCGTTAGAAATCCAGATGCCGTCATTACGAGTCGCTCTGATCACTAAGATCACATCAGAAGATAATGATCGGATGTGTCTTCAAGAGCTCGAAGCCCTAGATGAGAAGCGGTTACAAGCTCAGCAACACATTGAGTTGTATCAAGCTCGGATCTCAAAAGCCTTCAATAAGAAGGTCAAACAAAGAGTCTTTCAGAAAGGAGATTTGATTTTAGCCATCAGACGACCGATGATCATGACGCACAAAACTAAAGGCAAATTTCAGCCTAAATGGGAAGGACCGTTTGTAATAGAAACAGTCTATTCAAATGGAGCATATCGCCTTATGACTTCAGATGGTGATTTACTCATGATGCCGATCAACGACAGGTTCTTAAAGAAGTATTATCCTTGATAAGGACCCTTCCCATGATCAAATTAACATTACACCTCTGATCAAGACCTTCAAATCCGAGATATGCAGAAGGAGCGCCCCTCTCATTCTCTAAACGAGATCATATGACCGTAAACCAGTATAGAGCCGATCATACACTAGTTGTCTCAAAGAATAATCAAGGTTACAAAAATAGCAATCAGATAATCTGACACCTCTAACGGTTAAGGAGAAAGGAAAATGTTGGCTTTTAAGCCCAACATAAGTCCTTGACAACTCATCGTGCTGAGGAAAATAGCATGGCTAGCCTGACACAAACGGTAGTAGGTAAAGGCATATCAAATCCATTGACAGCTGAGGATTTGCTAAAAATTCTAAGGGATCTATTCCATTTGATCCCCTCTCCAAAACCACTTACCAATTCTCATCCATGGAATGGTAAGACCACATATAAAGAACGCCGAATTCCCACGAAGTTCTTTTTGTCACGTTAACATTACACCTCTGACATATAATCTTTTATGGGATTCACTTCCTAGCTCCCTAGCGAGTTTCAGAGTCCCACTCAGTTTCTAGTGGACTTTTCTTTTTGTCAAGTTAACATTGCACCTCTGATAAATTGCTTTACGAATTCCTACGAAGTTCTTTTGTCACGTTAACATTACACCTCTGACATATGAAATTTTATGGGATTCAATTCCTAGCTCCCAGCGAGTTTTCGAGTCCCACTCAGTTTCTAGTGGACTTTTCTTTTTGTCAAGTTAACATTACACCTCTGACAAATTGCTTTACGAATTCCTACGAAGTTCTTTTTGTCACGTTAACATTACACCTCTGACATATGATCTTTTATGAGATTCACTTCCTAGCTCCCCAGCGAGTTTTCGAGTCCCACTCAGTTTCTAGTGGACTTTTCTTTTTGTCAAGTTAACATTTCACCTCTGACAAATTGCTTTACGAATTCCTATGAAGTTCTTTTTGTCACGTTAACATTACACCTCTGACATATGATCTTTTATGGGATTCACTTCCTAGCTCCCCAGCGAGTTTCCGAGTCCCACTCAGCTTTTAGTGGACTTTTCTGGTTGTCACGTTAACAATATACCTCTGACAATTCCTTCCAAATCTCATACAAATTTTGAGCTCGGTGGCTTCTCAATCAGTTACGCCCCTGCGACCTCTGAACCGACAGATAGCTAAGTCTCATCTTTTAGTCCAGTAAGGACTATTTTTTCAAATGTGTGACTGACTCTCTCAGCTTATCACCACTGATTGGATCAGTTATATCATTATTTCGTTTCCTGTTAGAGGACTGCAATACAACTTGAAAGCAGACATTGAAAATTCAAAAGATAAAACAAGTTAGAAATGCAACAGGGAGTCAAATAAAATCACTTTTTATTAATTCCAAAAGAGGGATACATGAATGATTACAAGCTACGACGGCGCTTCATAGGGCTTGATCCGTTCTTCAAGAGTGGCCAGCTTAGTCTTCCTCTCTTCAGCGGCCCTGATAAGTGTCTGCGACCTCAACTCGGCCTCATTAAAGCTTGCTGTCTGGGCCAAGCGAGCTTCAATTTCAACCAAAGTGGCCCTCTGCGCTAGCTCCTGCCGCAAGACTTCGTCATTCTGGGCCTTAAGCCGCTCAAGCCGAGCAATCTCTTCAAGACGCACTGGTTCAGTCTTGGACAAAAGAAGATTATCCTTCTTGATCATTTCCTTGGCCTTCTCAATTTTATCCTCAACGTCAAGAAGAGCACTACTAGAAGCATCTATGGCATCCCCGAGTTCTACTTTCCTTGTCTCCAAGGATTTCAAGTCAGAAGAAATTGCCTTAGCGGCTTCTTGAGTGGCGAGATGAGCTTCATGCATTTGAGCAGCAAGGTGCGCAAGCTGTTCGTTAACTGAAGACTCCAGATTTGAATGGCTAAAACGGCGCCATTCGTCCACATCCCTCTCGAGTCTGTCCACCAGAAGCTCCAATGTGGCGGCCTGGTTATCCCCTCCAAGTCTCGAATGCTGTCAATGCTTCAGGAGAGGACCATGATTGGTCGCTAATGTTGCATATTTAGTATCATATTTCCATAGTTATTTTAGAATAAAAGCCTGCATTGTCCTAATTAAATGCTAAATTTATTTGCAGGCCCAATCCTTAAGGAGATGAAGAGAAATGAGCCCAAAAGCCCACCAGAATTCTGAATTAAATCAGAATTAATTCGAGCTCACTAAATCAGGGCAAAATCAAGAGGTTGAAAACCGGTTGAGAAGAATCCTCTCAGAATCGATCGGTTAAAGTCAAGAATCCAAGGCCATTTCGTCACACTCCAGGACTCAAACTGAAAATCCAACAAAGGATAAAGTCAGAAGGAAACACCAGAACGACCCACCAACAGGGTGTGGCCATCTGGCCACACCCTGGCCGCGGAAACGCGGCAAAAGCCGCGGATCCGCGGCTTGGTTCCGGGATCTTCCTCGTGTGGGTTATGCCTATAAAAGGGCAGTCTTTGTGCTGAAAATGGGACGACCAGGCAGAGATAGGATTTAGCCGCATTTTCCATTTCTTAGTTTTAGGTTTTTCTTTTCTTTTTATGTAAATTGTATGTAAGCTTAGGTTACATGATGATTCATGTAAGTAAGAGAGAGGCATATGTTGAGAGTGACACCGATGTACCCTCCTCCTTTCTTCCATCGTTTCAAGCAATAAAAGGTAACATTTTTATGTTCTTCTTTACTTTCATTTTCTTTTATTTTCGTCTTCCTCTTCTACTTTACATTTTGTTTCCTTCTTTCTCTTTCTACTTTACCTCCTTTGTTTTTGATGAGTTTGCAAGTGAAGCCAGAAGCATGAGTATAACGATGCTTGTGAGTGCCAACGATAGTTCATGAAGACGATCTCCTCCTCAAGATCTGTATCACTTCATGCTTGCTAGGACTTGATGATATAATGCGTACTGGGACTGAGCTCGATCCTATGATCTATGCGTTGAACGCCTCCGAAGTAAGGTAGAACATGCAAAGGTTTCCAGGTAAGTCATCAATCAAACTAGGTAAGTATTTCTTCACTCTTCTTTCTTTCTTTTCTTTTATTTCTTTAGTATAGATCACCACCTCTTTCAAATCACTCTTTTTCGACTCATTTGTACATAGTCGCTTTCTTTCTTTCCCCTTTCTTTGTAAATAGTCATTCTCCATTTCTCTCCACCTTCTTCATCTCTCATTTTCTTTCTAACTTTAACATAACTTTCTTTTTCATTTTTTTCTTTCTTAAAAATAAAGAAGAACTCTCATTTTTCTTCACAAGATTTCAATACAAAACCGTAAACGCATCCATCGCAAACCCTCCTTGTGGATCACGACCCGCATAGCCACTTGCTATCGTGGTTAGAATTGAGTACTTGCACATCTTCATTCTAAATCTGAAATTCTATATTTTTTGTGCAGGTTTAGTTTCAATCAAATTTTGGCACCGTTGCCGGGGAGGGTAACGTTGTTTTTATTGAAATCTGATTTTTCTTGAAAATTTTTTAGAACTAAAACGAACTTTCTTCTCTGTTGCCGGGAGGGTTAAAGGGCAAGCAAAGCAGGAAATTAAAGTTGCAGTAACATATAAGTGGCCTTGGGCCTCTGCTCTAGAAAGCAGAGACCAAGTGCCCTCTGCTTTGCCGCGTTTTCGCGGCCAAAGCTGCGGATCCTCGGCAAAAAGGAGTGGGCTACTAACGTTTTTTTTGCAGGGCTGCTTGCTTTGCAAATTGTAGTTTTCTGCAACTTTACTTTTTCTTATATGCCATCACATAAGCCTGCTAATAACCAACAGTAAAACATTTGTTGAAAAGATAAAAAAATTGATTAGACGTTTGCATTTTAGGCACGTGTCTTTTCAATTCATTTATTTTTACTGTTGAAGAGTGCTGGAGCAAGATACGTATGCATTGCATTTAGCATAGGACTCACTTCTTGGTTGATTTATATCGCTTTGAGTGAATCTTATTTATCTTGTACACTTGCACAAATTGATTTTAAGGGCACCACCCATTAACAAGATAAGGTGGGGATTTAATCACCCTTCCTTAGCCCAAAAATCAGATTCCAAGCACTCACTAACCCAACCCTAACTAAAAATGAGTAGACGTTGGCCCTAGGGACGTCTCGGACTCAATTAGGAGATTATCCTAAGGGGGAAAGGTGTTGGAATTTGACTCCTGCCAAATCAGTGTCTAGGAAAGGGATTGAGGCCGAAAGCCCGAAGGTTGGTGGTTATTTAATTAAGGAACGTCTTTGACGAAAAACCTCCCACCAACCTTGCCCTGACCTGGCTAATTAGCTTATGGTCAAAGTCTGCATTATACCTCCCGTGGACAGTCTAATCAGTTAGGAGTCATCTAGGTCATAGGTCTACCCTAACCTAGTTAGAATTTTTTCCTTTTATTTGTTTGCTTCTTTGCTTGTTTTTTCTTTCTTTTTGTTTGTATTCCATTGTGTGATATGGCTTATAATAATAATTTTTTCAATTTCAATAATAATCCATATTACACACCGACTTCATTTTCAGATATTACCAACCCGGCATATCATAACTTTGACCAACCTAGTGTGCCGGATTGGTCTTATCCGAATCAATATAACCCATACCCCCAATCTAATGACTATATTTTACAGAATGATTTCAACTCTTCACAGAGTCAGTGGGGATTCACCTCCCCCGAGCATAATTTTCAACCAACTTGTCCTCCTTCTCCACCTAGTCCACAATATTTTCAAGATTCATACTCAGATCCACCAGTCCAAAATAGAAAACCATCAATTTTGGAAATGAGTATGCGTGAGTCCAAACAAAAATCTCAAAATCTAATGGACTCACAATTTCACTACCACTTCCAAGATAATTCTTCATCTTTTCATCACAACAATGAACCTATCAACTATGAAAAGATGCTTGAAGCCATGACTCAGGCTCAAAACGCCCGTAATCGTGACATAGATATGATGGTCCAATCTCTACGTTCCCACCGTTTGCCCATTTCTGATGTCACTAACCACTCTGTTAGAGCCGACGAGTCAGGTTGTTTTGGAAATCAAGGTTCCATTTCAGAACAATCATTTGAACTTGCTCAAACTCCAAATTTTGACAGTTTGGCAAGTTATCCTTTTCCTGAAATCGAACTTGAAAATGAATATGATCATGAACCTCAACTTAGTGATTCAGTTTTACTTCTTGATTCAATAATGACTCCGGTGTTCTCACCTGATTTCGATCTTCTTCCCGAGTTAACATTGGATCCTATGCCAATTTATTATGAAATTGAATCACCCATTTTTGATGATCATATTGAACTTGACCAATTTTACACTCTTGAAAGTCCCATTGATAAATTGGCAAGTTCTCCATTTTTTTATATTGAACTCAATGAGATATGTGACCTAGATTCTCAAATCTGTGATCCAGTTCAACTTTCTGAATCAATATTGACTCCTGCTTTGTTACCAAACTTGAGTAATATTTTAGAGTCAGCTTTGATTCCTCCACCTATCATTCCTGAACTTGAATCACCCATATTAGGTCACATTCCATTGTTGGAAAATCAATGTGGACTTGATCAACCCACACTCCCTTTCTACTTTTCTTGTGCTTGCTTTTTTGCCGATCACATGCACAGTCGCGCCTCAGTACAACCAGCAATATAAAACTGCCAGGCACGAGCTCCATCGATGAGGCTCCCCATGAAGGCCAGACTGCTATTCGGGTTGCCTACATACAGTTGGTCATACCCAAACTGACGGGCAAACTGACTCGGAACATAGGGCTCCAGGTAACAGGTATCCCCGCTTCTATACAACAAGTGGGATGGCCGGATGCTAACCAGCCATTCGAAGACCCCCGATTCAATGACGTCTGCCCTTCCCCTACATCCTTGAATTCTTCACCATAGCCTGCATCACGAATGTAGGGAAAGCACCGAAAAAGGCTGTAGACGTCATGACGGCACAGCAGTTTGCGGACCCCAGCCACATAAGTCCGTGACCACGAACACCCCTCGAATCGACAGAGAAGCGCCATTCGAACACCTTCTGGGGCTCCTCACCAGCCTGGATCATGGAGGGGTAGTGAAGGGCGAACCTGTTGGCCCAGAGGCCTTCCACTCTAGTTTTGATGATGATTAACTCATGTAGTTATAGTTTACTAATAATCTTGTGATATTTAGTTTCAGATATTTGATCAAGATATTAGTAGGTGATTAGCTTCAACAAAGGTGTTTTGGAGCTTTCACATGGTGATTCAAGAGCTCGAGCGTCAAGTTCATATCTTAGCACTCGTTTGGAGTCAAGCTCAGTGGATCACGTTTGGATCGAGTCGACTTGGAGACGGCGCTCTACAAGAAGACCTCGGTTTGTTTTAGAATAGTTAGTTTACATCCATTGTAAAGATTAGATAGTGTGATATGCTCAAGTTCACAACACACACACGTGTTTTAAGTTTCATGTTTATTAGTTTTTGGTTTAATCGATCTTGGTTTCCATGAATAGATAGAATCAAAATAAGTTTACATGGTTTAATGTATATTAGATTTGATCTATATACATATAAGCTTCATACACTTAGAAAAACTTATTTTGATACACTATTCATGTGTTTGGAGTTTTGTATTTAGACAAAACTTATTTTTGGATTTAATGTCAAAAACATAGATATATATATATCTCTTTCATGCATATTGGATTCTATCCATATACTATATGCTTCAAAGTGGTTTAAATATCATGTTTTTGTATTTGCAAGTGTTTTGGGAAAATCGGATTTCCATTTCAAAAATCTAAGTTTTAGAAAATACAGAATTTGGTTTAAGGTAAATTTTACAAGTCACAAAAATGGTTCAAAATATTTGTAACATGATTTGATTTTTACTCAAACATGTTTGTATATCAAAGTATTATACTGAACTGATTTTTGTGGAATTTATGTGTTTTTATGGGATTTTATAAAGGATAAAAGACCAGTTTTTAAGTCCTTTAATTTGCCCTGCCAGGCTCTGGCAGTCGACCGGGACGGTCAACCGGACCAGTGGTCGGTCGACCGGACTGGTCGACCGATGTGCACGAGACGTGCACAAAGGCCAGTGTGCTTGGGCGGTCGACCGACTGAAGTCAGCCCACTCTCGGGTTGGCCCGGTCGACCGGGCGGTCGACCGGCCAGAGAGCCATTGCTCTCTGGTTCTGGGCACGGTCAACCGGGCGGTCGACCGCTGGGCTCAACGGTCAAATTTTTTACCGTTGGTCGGTCGACCGTACGGTCGACCGGAAGGGCAATCTGGCCCTTTCCAGCTGCCAACGGGCAGATTTTGAAATGGGTTATAAAGACCCTATTTCTTGGTTTTTTCAACAAGATTTCCAAGACCAAATTTCTCCCATTTACAAGTATTTTAATACAAGTTTTCAAAAGAGTTTTTAAGCCAAAAGGATTCATCTTTATTTGTTTTTCAAGGGTTGGAAAAATCAAAGAAAAATAGAGATTTGGGATATTGTCTTGTTCTTCATTTCTATCAAATTCAAGTTATTTTCCCAAGTATTTTTCTTTGTTATTTGATTTCCAACACCTTGATTTCTCACACTTGAGCTTATCATTCTATCCTATCTATTAGGATCTTTATTTTGTGGGAAAAGAAGTTGTTTGTGGTTGAGATAGACCACCAAAGTATAAACCTTCCATTGATTGTGATATCCCTCAAGTGAGAGGTGATTGAGTTGTTATCCCTCAAGTGTGAGGTGATATTGGAAGTAGTGTTTGGCTCCCTCTAGTGAGAGGTGGAGATTGTGTTGAAATCCCTCAAGTGTGAGGTGATTGTTGTTTGAGTGGCTTTGTGCCTATCCCTCATTTGTGAGGTTGATATTTTGTAGGCTGAGTGCCTTGCCTCTAGTGAGAGGGTGTATTGGTTGAGAGAGGAGTTGTGTACTCCCGGTAATTGTATTGCCCAAAATCCTCAGGGGAGGTTCCCTGTGTGGGAAGTCCTGTGTGGACGAGTTAGTGGAAATCCTTCTGTGTGAAGGCGGGGACGCAGAGCTGGGTGCTCAAACCTCGAAACATATCTTGGTGTTTGTGTTTGATCCACTTTCTCTAACTCTCTCTTTTACATTGTGCCTTGCATTATTCATATTGCTCATTCATACTTATATGCTTGGTTGTGTTTGTTTGTGTGCCTCACTTGTGTTTAACCAAAAGAGCTTCATATAGCACCTCAACTCTTATTCAGAGGAATCAAGAGGAGTTAGTCCAGAGCCCTTCACCGAGAATTCGGCTACACTCTTTGGTTACACTAAGTGTGTTGCAACTAAGTTTTTACTTTCCGCATTTTGTTCATTAGATTAGTCGTACACCTATTGACCCCCTCTAGGTGTACTTTCAATTGGTATCAGAGCCTACGCTCCTGATATTAGATTTAACCACCTAGGAGTGTGATCTTGGTTTTGCTAATCTACATTTGCATTTGCATTTGCACACATATTATTTGCACTCATGGATAGCCCTCCCATGTTTGATATCTCTAGACTTGATATATGAAAGGTTATGATGAGTTGTCACTTAAAAGCCCTAGGTTATAAAGTTTACGTTGCCATTACCAAGGAATCCTACCTTAGTGATAGCAAGCATATAGAGGCCAATGTACAAGCCCTTAAGGCACTTAGAGCATCTCTTGATAAAAAATATTTACATGTGTTTTCTCATTATGATTCCGCTTTTGTAGTGTGGAACATTTTGACATCTCCCGAGCTACCAACGCTTATCAATAAGAAGACGAAATCTAGTCGAGACGAGTCCGACGAACGTTACTTCATGGGCCAAGGGAATGACTCCCTTGAGGTACATTCAGATACTCAACTAGATGTTAGTACTAGTTCCTATTGTAATGAGTGTATGGATGCACATGCCTTAAATAATGACCTAGCTAAAAATTGTGAAAATTTGATTTCAAAATATAAACTTTTGAAAAAGGATAGTTTTGAATTAAAAGAAGAAAATAAAAATTTATCTTCTAGACTTGAGATTGCTTTGTAAGAAAGGGATGAGATTTCAAGTGAACGTGACTCACTTAAATCCCAACTTGACCTTGTCCTTAATGAAAAAAATTTTAAAACCAAAAATGATTGTGAAATGTTTAGAAGAAAAATGAGGCTTTATCTTCAAAAGTTGATTTTGTTGTAGAAGAAAATGAATCTTTAAAAATGAAAATTGTTTCTATTTCAAAGGATTTGGATTTGATGTCTAATGAAAATGTATTTTTGAAAAATAATATAGATTCACATGTTTGCCATGCTAGTGTAGCTTCATCATCTAGCTCACCTATTGCTTGCATCACGTCTTCTTCACTTATTGAAAATGATATTTGTATGCTTAAGAAGAGTGTTGAATGTTTAGGCTCCACTTTGAGCCATTGTGCTTTGAACCACACACGGTTAGAATCTATGTTTCGAAAGAAACAAGTTCCTTCTATGCATGCACACAAACCACGGTATACACATGCTCCTCACGGCCACACTCATAACACTTTGTATGCTCATGTGTACACTTGTACACATTGTGGACGTAAGGGCCACCTTGCTAAATTTTGTTATGATAGGATACATGATTCTAATTTAGCAAATAAGTTTGTTTGGGTTAGGAAAGGAGCTAACCCCCATGGACCCAAAAGAGTATGGGTACCAAAGACCACTCTAATTTTATTTGATATAGGTGTGCGCTCTCACTTAACATGAGAGTGATGGTGCCTTGAGGTGGATGCGTTCCCACCTTAAAGAGGAGAATTTGGATACATCACTTTCAAGGGGAGTTTGGTGGGAGGACCACCTTGGTTTGGAGATATGAAAATGTGTCCTATTGATTTTGGTAACAATCTCTTACTCCTCATTATGTTTACATGCTTTCTTATTATCCATTTTTAGCATGTTTTGACGTTTCATGATTAGTATGTTAAATGTCATGATTTTTAGACTTGTGATATGCATGATTAGTATTTGAGATCACCCATGTTTATATGGACCCATATTTTGTGTTCTCACATTTGTTTAGCTATTGTGTATATCATAGATCTAATGCATGTTCATTTACCATAATGATCATATAAGTTTTGTTTTGATTTCTATGCTTTAAGTTTTGACTACATGTTTAGATGTTAGTTTTCATTAAAACTTAAGTATATACTTGTACAACTAGTGAGCCACAAATAGATTATTATATGTTTGTGCTTGATTGATCATTTGTACTTATTAGATGTACTAGTATAGCTTAATTTTGATGATTCATACATTTTAACTTGTATTCCATATTTTTGACATGTTTTTCATGTTTATGTTTTAACTTCATGTATATGTCTATTTTGTCCAAACTAATAGTTATACATATACATTCTTGAGCCACTTGCCTTCATGCATATACTTTTGTGGACTCGTTCATGTTTGGATATGTATGTATACTTTAGTTTGTACAAGACATATATATGCCTTGAAGATTAAATTAATTTAATTAGATTTTCTTGTTTTTCATGTTTTAAGGAATTTCACATTGAGCTTTATTGTCTATTTTCATGACTATGTCTTTCACAAAACTTGTACACTCATATTACTTGATGTTTTCTCATGATTTTGTTTTCATGAGTATTATATGTGCTATATAGATTTTGAGTGACATTGGTTTAGTGATTTTCATGTTTTATGGAATATATTCTTGTTTTATTCCTTGCTCGAAGGATTTCGTACTAGTTTTCAAATTTTTCATATAATTAGTTCGTATTCTTCATATGGTAGAGTTTTCAAACGTGTTATATTATTTTCAAACTTATTTTTGAAAACCCCTACCCATCTAACGGCGATTGGTTGGGCGACCATACCTTGTATGCTCATTATTGAAAATCTATTTAAAACATGTGCATGAATGGGTAGTAGGAAGTATGAGTTATATACTTGGTCTTATTGTGTTTTCAATTGATATCATTGTATCTTTTCAATTAGTATCACTATTGACATTCTTTTTGTATACTCATATATGTTTTTATATATGTATGCTTAAACTTCAAATAGTATCAATTTCGATTGGTATTTAATTTTTCATGCATATATACATGTTTTATTTTTGCTTACTATATCTCTATATCTTTGAGCACAAATTTTGGTTATGCTAAACTTGATTTCTTAAATGACTATTATATTTCAATTAATTATTTTTCAATTGGTATCTTATACAAGCTTATGCATCATTTTGTTTAGTATTTCATAAAGGGAGAGAAAATTCATATTTTACCTTTCAATTGGTATGTTTTAGTTTTGTTTACATTTGGTATCTTACTCCCACACTTTGTGTTAAAAAATGATTGAAAAATGATATTGATTTTTTTAATATGGTATCATACGCTCCTAATGAAAATTATTTTCAATTGATATATGTTTTATTTTCAATATTGATATCAATAGTGTAAAATACTTTCCATTGGCATCAAAAGTGCAAAATATTTTCAATTGGTACTAATTTTTACAATTGGTATCAAGATTATCTTTATGTTTATATCTTTCAATTGATATCAAAAAATTTTTTTGTTATCTTCAAAATGTTTTGTTTATTTTCAATTGGTATCATCATTTGGTATCATGATGTTTCTATGTATACCTTTGCACTAAATTGATATATTTTTTAATTGGTATCATAATGTTTTGATTTGATTTCACACCTTATTGATTTTTGTTTCGGACAAAAAGGGGAAGAACATTGTTTTATTATTTACTTTAACCCCTTTGTTGATGATTGACAAAAGGGGGGAGAAGTATTTTTATATATATGCAAGTTCATCAAAAACATATTATTTTGTTTTTTTTAATTGGTATCAAGAACATGTTTTGTGATATTATTTTTTTGATATCAAGAGTTCTTATTGAAGTTTTTATTGATATCAAGAACAACAGTTTTTAAGAATTTTTATTGATTTCAAGAGCATGTTTATTTTAAAATTTGGTATCAAAAGCATGTTTATTTTTATAGCATTCATGACATATCTTATTGTTTATTCTATGCATGAGTTAAGGGGGAGCTTATTTGAAACTTAACTTTAATCCATACATATATAACTCCATGAGTTTTGTCATCATCAAAAAGGGGGAGATTGTTGGCCCAGAGGCCTTCCACTCTAGTTTTGATGATGATTAACTCATGTAGTTATAGTTTACTAATAATCTTGTGATATTTAGTTTCAGATATTTGATCAAGATATTAGTAGGTGATTAGCTTCAACAAAGGTGTTTGGAGCTTTCACATGGTAATTCAAGAGCTCGAGCGTCAAGTTCATATCTAGCACTCATTTGGAGTCAAGCTCGGTGGATCACGTTTGGATCGAGTCGACTTGGAGACGGCGCTCTACAAGAAGACCTCGGTTTGTTTTAGAATAGTTAGTTTATATCTATTGTAAAGATTAGATAGTGTGATATGCTCAAGTTCACAACACACACACGTGTTTTAAGTTTCATGTTTATTGGTTTTCAGTTTTTGGTTTAACCGATCTTGGTTTCTATGAATAGATAGAATCAAAACAAGTTTATATGGTTTAATGTATATTAGATTTGATCTATATACATATATGCTTCATACACTTAGAAAAACTTATTTTGATACATTATTCATGTGTTTGGAGTTTTGTATTTAGACAAAACTTATTTTTGGATTTAATGTCAAAAACATAGATATATATCTCTTTCATGTATATTGGATTTTATCCATATACTATATGCTTCAAAGTGGTTTAAATATCATGTTTTTGTATTTGCAAGTGTTTTGAAAAAATCAGATTTCCATTTCAAAAATTCAAGTTTTAGAAAAATACAGAATTTAGTTTAAGGCTAATTTTACAAGTCACAAAAATGGTTCAAAATATTTGTAACATGATTTGATTTTTACTCAAACATGTTTGTATATCAAAGTATTATACTGAACTGATTTTTGTGGAATTTATGTGTTTTTATGGGATTTTATAGAGGATAAAAGACCAGTTTTTAAGTCCTGTAATTTGCCCTGCCAGGCTCTGGCGGTCGACCGGACCAGTGGTCGGTCGACCGGACCAGTGGTCGGTCGACCGGACCGGTCGACCGATGTGCACGAGACGTGCACAAAGGCCAGTGTGTTTGGGCGGTCGACCGACTGAAGTCAGCCCACTCTCGGGTTGGCCCGATCGACCGGGCGGTCGACCGGCCAGAGAGCCGTTGCTCTCTGGTTCTGGGCACGGTCGACCGGGCGGTCGACCGCTGGGCTCAACATGCAAATTTTTGACCGTTGGCCGGTCGACCGGAACGGCAATCTGGCCCTTTCCAGCTACCAACGGGCAGATTTTGAAATGGGTTATAAATACCCCATTTCTTGGTTGTTTTCAACAAGATTTCCAAGAGCAAAATTTCTCCCATTTACAAGTGTTTTAATACAAGTTTTCAAAAGAGTTTTTAAGCTAAAAGGATTCATCTTTATTTGTTTTTCAAGGGTTGGAAAAATCAAAGAAAAATAGAGATTTGGGATATTGTCTTGTTCTTCATTTCTATCAAATTCAAGTTATTTTCCCAAGTATTTTTCTTTGTTATTTGATTTCCAAACACCTTGATTTCTCACACTTGAGCTTATCATTCTATCCTATCTATTAGGATCTTTATTTGTGGGAAAAGAAGTTGTTTGTGGTTGAGATAGACCACCAAAGTGTAAACCTTCCATTGATTGTGATACCCCTCAAGTGGGAGGTGATTGAGTTGTTATCCCTCGAGTAAGAGGTGATAGTGGAAGTAGTGTTTGGCTCCCTCTAGTGAGAGGTGGAGATTGTGTTAAAATCCCTCAAGTGTGAGGTGATTGTTGTTTGAGTGGCTTTGTGTCTATCCCTCATTTGTGAGGTTGATATTTTGTAGTCTTAGTGCCTTGCCTCTAGTGAGAGGTTGTATTGGTTGAGAGAGAAGTTGTGTACTCCTGGTTATTGTATTGCCCAAAATCCTCAGTGGAGGTTCCCTGTGTTAGAAGTCCTATGTGGACGAGTTAGTGGAAATCCTTCTGTGTGAAGGCGGGGACGTAGAGCTGGGTGCTCGAACCTCGAAATATATCTTGGTGTTTGCATTTGATCCACTTTCTCTCTCTCTCTCTCTCTCTCTCTCTCTCTCTCTCTCTCTCTTACATTGTGCCTTGCATCATTCATATTGCTCATTCATACTTATATGCTTGGTTATGTTTATTTGTGTACCTCACTTGTGTTTAACCAAGAGAGCTTCATATAGCACCTCAACTCTTATTCAGAGGAATCAAGAGAAGTTAGTCCAGAGCCCTTCACCGGAAATTCGGCTACACTCTTTGGTTACACTAAGTGTGTTGCAATTAAGTTTTTAATTTCCGCATTTTGTTCATTAAATTAGTCGTATACCTATTCACCCCCCTCTAGGTGTACTTTCAATTGGTATCAGAGCCTACGCTCCTGATATTAGGTTTAACCACCAAGGAGTGTGATCTTGGTTTTGCTAATCTACATTGGCATTTGCATTTGCACACATATTATTTGCACTCATGGATAGCCCTCCCATGTTTGATATCTATAGACTTGATATATGGAAGGTTATGATGAGTTGTCACTTAAAAGCCCTAGGTTATAAAGTTTACGTTGCCATTACCAAGGAATCCTACCTTAGTGATAGCAAGCATATAGAGGCCAATGCACAAGCCCTTAAGGCACTTAGAGCATCTCTTGATAAAAAATATTACATGTGTTTTCTCATTATGATTCCGCTTTTGCAGTGTGGAACATTTTGACATCTCTCGAGCTACCAACGCTTATCAATAAGAAGACGAAATCTAGACGAGACGAGTCCGACGAACGTTGCTTCATGGTCTAAGGGAATGACTCCCTTGAGGTACATTCGGATACTCAACGAGATGTTAGTACTAGTTCCTATTGTAATGAGTGTATGGATGCACATGCCTTAAATAATGAACTAGCTAAAAATTTTGAAAATTTGATTTCAAAATATAAACTTTTGAAAAAGGATAGTTTTGGATTAAAAGAAGAAAATAAAATTTATCTTCTAGACTTGAGATTGCTTTGTAAGAAAGGGATGAGATTTCAAGTGAACGTGACTCACTTAAATCCCAACTTGAACTTGTCCTAAATGAAAACAAAATTTTGAAAACCAAAAATGATTGTGAAAATGTTTTGAAGAAAAATGAGGCTTTATCTTCAAAAGGTTATTTTGTTGTAATAGGAAATGAATCTTTAAAAATGAAAATTGTTTCTATTTCAAAGGATTTGGATTTGATGTCTAATGAAAATGTATCTTTGAAAAATAATGTAGATTCACATGTTTGCCATGCTAGTGTAGCTTCATCATCTAGCTCACCTATTGCTTGCATCACGTCTTCTTCACTTATTGAAAATGATATTTGTATGCTTAAGAAGAGTGTTGAATGTTTGGACTCCACTTTGAGCCATTGTGCTTTGAACCACACACGGTTGGAATCTATGTTTCGAAAGAAACAAGTTCCTTCTATGCATGCACTCAAACCACGGCATACACATGCTCCTCACGGCCACACTCATAACACTTTATATGCTCATGTGTACACTTGTACACATTGTGGACGTAAGGGCCACCTTGCTAAATTTTGTTATGATAGGATACATGATTCTAATTTAGCAAATAAGTTTGTTTGGGTTAGGAAAGGAGCTAACCCCATGGACCCAAAAGAGTATGGGTACCAAAGTGTTGGCCCAATGGCCTTCCACTCTAGTTTTGATGATGATCAACACTCATGTAGTTATGTTTACTAATATTCTTGTGTTTCTAAGTTTCAGATCATTAATAGGATATTAGTTGGTGATTAGCTTCAACAAGGAGTTTAGAAGCTTTTCATGTTGATTTCGGTGCCAAAGCTTAAAGATCATACCTTTGCACTTGGAGGATCACGCGTTTGGGATCGAGTCTACTTGAAGATGGAAGATCGACAAGAAGACTTAGGTATCCTAGTTTAGATAGAGTTTTAGATCCATTTGTAAAGCTTAGTTTAGTTGATATGCTCAAGTGCACAAACACACACGTTTCATGATTTGGTTTTTGGTTTTCATGAATAATAGATCAAAACAAGTTTACCTTATACCTATGTATATTAGATATGTTCTAGATATACATACATGCTTTAAACTTGCTAGACAAACTTATTTTGTCTATCCTATTCATGTTTTGGAAAATTCTAGTTTGATAAAATACAAGTTTTGTTTTTGATAAAATTGGCAAGACACAAAAATGAATTGATATGATTGATATATGTCTTGAATTTTTTTTTATCACAAGTTGGTTATCAAAGTAAAATGATAAAACAAGTTTTAGAAAAACATGTTTTAGAAAAACAGTTTTTATTGTGATTAAAACTATTTTTAGATTTACTGTGAATTTATGGGATTTTTATTGAGTGAAAAGACCTATTTTCAAATCCCGTATCTGTGCAGATCTGCACTGTGCCTGCCAGGCCAGTTCGGTCGACCGGACCGGTCGACCGCACCATGTGGCCGGTCGACCGGGTCGGTCGACCGATGTGCACAGACGTGCACGCTGGCTACACATTGTAGTCGGTCAACCGGACCGGTCGACCGAGTTGAGAGTTCAACTCTCAGGATGTTTCGGTCGACCGGGCCGGTCGACCGCTTGTACCCAACGGTCACTTTTCTGACCGTTGGCGGTCGACCGGGCCGGTCGACTGACGCCTGTCAGAGCTGCCAGCTCAGCTCTAACGGCTAGTTTTCTGTTTGGCCTATATAAACTCCATCTCTTTGGGGATTTTGGCTAAGTTTTTTAAGAGAAAAATTTCCAGTTTTCTGAAGTGTTTAAAAGAGTTTTAAAAAGAGTTTTTGGGCTTTAAACTTCTCATCTCTATTTGTTTTGGGTTTTTGGAAAATCAAAGAAAGGTAGGGTTTTGGGAGATTGTATTGATTTGCTTTTTCTATCTTCTACAAGAGATTTCCCAAGTAGTTTTTCTTTGTTGCTTGTTTCCAAAAACACTTGTTTCCACACTTGAGCTATCTTCTATCCTAAACTATTAGGATCTTTGTTTTTGTGGAAAAAGAAAGAAAAAGAGAGTTTGTGGTTTTTGAACCACTTGTTGTAAACCCTCCTTTATTTGTTGTATCCCTCTTCGGTAGAGGTGATCGGAGTGGTATTGGTTTGCTCCCTCTTCGGTAGAGGTGGAGTTTGGTTGTGAGCCTCTTCGGTAGAGGTGTGTGGATTGGTTGTTGTATTGGCTACGGGCCTAACCCCTCGGTTGTGAGGAGGTTGTTGTTGAGAGAGGAGTTTGGTACTCCTAGAGTTGTAAGAAATCCTCTTCGGTAGAGGTTCCCTCGGTGGGAGTTGAGATAGTGGAAATCCTACACGGTGGTATAGGCGGGGATGTAGAGCAAGGTGCTCGAACCTCGAAACAAATCTTGGTGTTTGCGTTGTGATCCATTGTCTCTCTAACTCTCTCTCATTTACTTTGTGCAAAGCATCATACTTCATATCATACCATATTTGCTTGTGTTGTGCATAATTCATATTGCCTTGCATTATTTCATATTGCTATATCCTTTATTGCGTGGCTTGATTGTGTGTGCACATTGTGAATTGCTTGTGTGTTTGTGCATCACCTATACTCATCCAACAAGAGCTTCACATAGCGCCTCACCCATATCTAGGGGAATCAAGAGGAGTTAGTCCAGAGCCTCGCAAGGGGAATTCGGCTACACTTGTTGGATTGTATTAAGTGTGTTGCAAGATTTGCATTAGCTTCCGCATTTAGCGCACTTAGTTTGCATTGAGTTTCTTAGATTAGCAATTACACCTATTCACCCCCCCTCTAGGTGTTTTTCAATTGGTATCAGAGCTAGTGCTCCTGATACTTAGGCTTAACATCTTAGGAGTGATCCATTTGCTTGCTAATCTCATTTGCATTTGTTTGTTTGCACACTCATATAGTTTACCATGGACTTCATGACCCCACCTAGCTATGATCCTTCCAACATTGATATTTGAAAGTATAGGATGTCCATGTACCTAAAAAACCCTAGGTTTGCATGTCTTTCTTGCCGCCACCAAGAGATGTTATCTTGGTGATTGCAATCATATAGGGGCCAATGCACAAGCCCTAGAGGCCATTAGAAGCACTTTACCTAAAGAATATCTTTTACATGTTTCTAATCTTGATTCCGCTTTTACAGTGTGGAACAAATTGACAACAACCACCACCTCCAAGCTTCAATTGCCAAATCAACCGGAGGAATCTAGTGGAGAATCTAACTCTATATGCTACATGGTCCAAGGGAATGACTCCCTTGAGGTACACTTGGAAACTCCATTAGATAGTGATGATGATGCTAGTTCTTCAAGAAATGATATTGTTGATCCACATGCTTTGAATGAAGAACTTTCAATTGTTTGTGAGAAATTAATTGAGAAGTATAAGATTTGAAAAAGAAAAGTCTAGGAATAGAAAAAGAAAATAAGTGTTTGAATTCTAGACTTAATATTGCTTTGCAAGAGAAAGAGGAGATCTCTAATGATAGGGATTCATTAAGATCTCAACTTAATCTTGTATTAAAAGAAAATGAATTTTTGAAAAATAAAAATGATTGTGAAAACCTTTTAAAGAAGAATGAAAACTTGTCTTCTAAAATTGATTTTGTTTTAAAAGAGAATGTTGCTTTGAAAAAAAATTATTTCTATTTCAAATGACTTGAATGCTTGTTTAGAGAAAAATAATGTTTTACATAATAAGATTGATTCTCATGTTTGCCATGCTAGGGTAGTTTCACCTAAATCACCCATTGCATGTTCCACTTCTTCTATGCTTGAGAATGATATAAATTTGTTAAAGAAGAAAATGGATTGTTTGGGCTCCACTATGAGCCAATGTGCCATGAACCACTCACGGTTGGAAACCTTGGTTCGAAAGAAACAAGTTCCAACTTCTATGCATGCACACCCTCCACGGCATACACATGCTCCACACGGACACACTCCTCACATGTATGCTCATGTGTACACATGTACACATTGTGGACGTAAGGGCCACCTTGCTAAATTTTGTTATGATAGATTAAATGTTTCAAATTTAGCAAAGAAATTTGTTTGGGTTAGGGAAGGGACTAACCCCCATGGACCCAACAAGATGTGGGTACCAAAGACCACCACCCCTAAAGTTTTTGATGTAGGTGTGGGCTCTCACATGACGTGAGAGTGTTAGCACCTTGGAGTGGATGCGTTCCGGACTTCATGAAAATCAATTGGATGCATCACTTTCAAGGGAAGATTTGGTGGAGAGGACCACCATGCTTTGGAAACAAGGAGAGTTGCTTCTTCGGTTTTGGTAACAATCCTTTACTCCCATTTATTATTTACATGCTTTTAATATTCATTGTTTATAGCATGTTTTTGATGTCTATGGATTAGTATGTTCATTCCATGTTTATTAGATCCTTGACATACATATATAGTATTTGAGACACACATGCTTATATGAACCCATAATTAGTGTTCTCACTTTTGTTTGAGCTATAATGTACATCATGAATCTAATACATGTGAATTCACATAATAATCATATTTTAGTTTTCCATGATGACTTTTATCATGATGATTTTTATATGTGTTTTTGATGCTTCATGTTTTGAATATATGTTTAAGTGTTAGTTTTCATTAAGACTAGTTACATACTTGTACATAGGATGGGCTACAAATAAATCTATATATAGTTGGAATTGAATGCTTATTTGAACCCATTAGATGTGCTAGTATAGTCTATTTTTGATGATTCATACATTTTAAACTTGTATTCCCATTTTTGAATATGTTTTGATGAATATGAGTTTCCATTTCATGTATATGTGCATTTTGCCAAAACATTAAGATACACATGTATACCCCTTGAGTCATTTGTTTCTCATGCAAATCTACTTATGGACTCATTTGTGTTTAGGGATATGTATGTATACTTAGTGTGTTGACAATACATACATATACCTTGAAATAAAATTTATTGTGATGAAAATTTAGTTTTTCATGTTTCATGTATTTATGTTTAACTTCATGTATATGTCCATCTAGTTCAAACTAATCTTATACATATACATCTTTTTGAGCCACGTGCCTTCATGAATATTCATTTAGTGGACTCGTTGAGTTTTGGATATGTATGTATATTTTAGCTTGTATTAGACATACATATGCCTTGAAGATTAAATAAGGAGTTTTATATGATTTTTCATGTTTTTGATAGAATTATGTTTTAAGGAATAATTGAGCTCAATGAAATATTTTTCATGATTATGATCTTCACATATTATTTGTACACTCATATCTATTGCCTCTCATGAGTTATGCTTTATTGGTTAGAGTGATGATTATCATGTGAATTTCATTTTTGTTTTATTGCTTGCTTGAAGGATTTCGTGCTAGTTAACAAGTTTTCCATTTAACTAGTTGCAGTATTCTTCATATGGTAGAGATTTTCAAACAAAACTACATTTTCAAATCTATTTTTGAAAACCCCTACCATCCAAGGGTGGTAGGATGGGAGATCATGTTCATGTATGCCCTAAATTGAAAATCTTTAAAACTTGAATTATGATTGGGTGGTAGATAATATGATGTATACACTTGAACTTATTGTTATATCAATTGGTATCATTGAACTATTTCAATTGGTATCATTTTGATCTTCTTGTATACTCATATATGTTTTGTATGTATGTATGCTTTAAATTCCAAGTATATCAATTTCTATCGGTATCTATCTTTCATACATATATATGTTTGTGTTTATGCTAGTGCTTGAGTTTCAATTTTGTTTAAATTGATTACTTTTAAATTGTTATCAAGACTATGCATGTCTTTAGTTGTTTTTCATAAAGGGGGAGAAAATATGATTTTGTATTTCAATTGGTATTGGTACTCCCACACTTTATGATTAAAAGTTGTTTATATGTTTCAAAATGAAATATATTCTTACAATTGGTATCAAAATTTGTGTTTAGACATTCAAAATTTGTTATGTTGTTTTACAATTGGTAATTTGTTATGTTTAATTACAATTGGTATCTCAAAATGTTGTTTAAAAGAAAATATTCAAAGTTTTGATTTGTATTTCCTATATGCAAGGAGAGCTTAACATCTCTCTTACATATAGATTCATGTTGAGTATATTATAAATTGAGGAGCTTGACAACTCTTCTTTATATGATATACGTGTGTAGGGGGAGCTTCACATCTCCTCTTATGCATTACATAATATGTATTATGTGAATTGGGGCTTGTCATCCCTTCTTCATGTAATGCATATGTGTAGGGAAGCTAACTTAGCGTCTTCCTCTTCATGAATGTATATAGCATATAACATGTATTGACCCTTGTTTATTGGTATCAAGATACTTCATTGACATATTTTTTAATTGATATCATGTTTGTAGTCACCCCTTATTGATTTTTTTTGTTTTAGACAAAAGGGGGAGAACATTGTTTGCATTGTTTTGATTGACAAAAGGGGGAGAAGTATTTTTACCCCTCATTTTATCTATGATTTTGATTGTTTACCCCTTTGTTGATGATTGACAAAAAGGGGGAGAAAGATTTATGAAGTTTTATATGCATGCTTATGTTTATGCATATATTATGTTTTAATCTCAAGAATAGTAAGTTTGATTGATTTATAGAGTTTGCTTTGTAATTGGTATCTAGAGCATATTTTATGTTGAATATTCCATTGGTATCTAGAGCACCATGTTTATATGCATTTGTCATGCATTGCATATTATTATTTATTTGTGTATGCATGAGTTAAGGGGGAGCTTCCTTGAAGCTTATCTTTAATCCATGCATATATAACTCCATGAGTTTTGTCATCATCAAAAAGGGGAGATTGTTGGCCCAATGGCCTTCCACTCTAGTTTTGATGATGATCAACACTCATGTAGTTATGTTTACTAATATTCTTGTGTTTCTAAGTTTCAGATCATTAATAGGATATTAGTTGGTGATTAGCTTCAACAAGGAGTTTAGAAGCTTTTCATGTTGATTCCGGTGCCAAAGCTTAAAGATCATACCTTTGCACTTGGAGGATCACGCGTTTGGGATCGAGTCTACTTGAAGATGGAAGATCGACAAGAAGACTTAGGTATCCTAGTTTAGATAGAGTTTTAGATCCATTTGTAAAGCATAGTTTAGTTGATATGCTCAAGTGCACAAACACACACGTTTCATGATTTGGTTTTTGGTTTTCATGAATAATAGATCAAAACAAGTTTACCTTATACCTATGTATATTAGATATGTTCTAGATATACATACATGCTTTAAACTTGCTAGACAAACTTATTTTGTCTATCCTATTCATGTTTTGGAAAATTCTAGTTTGATAAAATACAAGTTTTGTTTTTGATAAAATTGGCAAGACACAAAAATGAATTGATATGATTGATATATGTCTTGAATTTTTTTTATCACAAGTTTGGTTATCAAAGTAAAATGATAAAACAAGTTTTAGAAAAACATGTTTTTAGAAAAACAGTTTTTATTGTGATTAAAACTATTTTTTAGATTTACTGTGAATTTATGGGATTTTTATTGAGTGAAAAGACCTATTTTCAAATCCCGTATCTGTGCAGATCTGCACTGTGCCTGCCAGGCCAGTTCGGTCGACCGGACCGGTCGACCGCACCATGTGGCCGGTCGACCGGGTCGGTCGACCGATGTGCACAGACGTGCACGCTGGCTACACATTGTAGTCGGTCGACCGGACCGGTCGACCGAGTTGAGAGTTCAACTCTCAGGATGTTTCGGTCGACCGGGCCGGTCGACCGCTTGTGCCCAACGGTCACTTTTCTGACCGTTGGCGGTCGACCGGGCCGGTCGACCGACGCCTGTCAGAGCTGCCAGCTCAGCTCTAACGGCTAGTTTTCTGTTTGGCCTATATAAACTCCATCTCTTTGGGGATTTTGGCTAAGTTTTTTAAGAGAAAAATTTTCAGTTTTCTGAAGTGTTTAAAAGAGTTTTAAAAAGAGTTTTTGGGCTTTAAACTTCTCATCTCTATTTGTTTTGGGTTTTTGGAAAATCAAAGAAAGCTAGGGTTTTGGGAGATTGTATTGATTTGCTTTTTCTATCTTCTACAAGAGATTTTCCAAGTAGTTTTTCTTTGTTGCTTGTTTCCAAAAACACTTGTTTCCACACTTGAGCTATCTTCTATCCTAAACTATTAGGATCTTTGTTTTTGTGGAAAAAGAAAGAAAAAGAGAGTTTGTGGTTTTTGAACCACTTGTTGTAAACCCTCCTTTATTTGTTGTATCCCTCTTCGGTAGAGGTGATCGGAGTGGTATTGGTTTGCTCCCTCTTCGGTAGAGGTGGAGTTTGGTTGTGAGCCTCTTCGGTAGAGGTGTGTGGATTGGTTGTTGTATTGGCTACGGGCCTAACCCCTCGGTTGTGAGGAGGTTGTTGTTGAGAGAGGAGTTTGGTACTCCTAGAGTTGTAAGAAATACTCTTCGGTAGAGGTTCCCTCGGTGGGAGTTGAGATAGTGGAAATCCTACACGGTGGTGTAGGCGGGGATGTAGAGCAAGGTGCTCGAACCTCGAAACAAATCTTGGTGTTTGCGTTGTGATCCATTGTCTCTCTAACTCTCTCTCATTTACTTTGTGCAAAGCATCATACTTCATATCATACCATATTTGCTTGTGTTGTGCATAATTCATATTGCCTTGCATTATTTCATATTGCTATATCCTTTATTGCGTGGCTTGATTGTGTGTGCACATTGTGAATTGCTTGTGTGTTTGTGCATCACCTATACTCATCCAACAAGAGCTTCACATAGCGCCTCAACCCATATCTAGGGGAATCAAGAGGAGTTAGTCCAGAGCCTCGCAAGGGAATTCGGCTACACTTGTTGGATTGTATTAAGTGTGCTGCAAGATTTGCATTAGCTTCCGCATTTAGCGCACTTAGTTTGCATTGAGTTTCTTAGATTAGCAATTACACCTATTCACCCCCCCTCTAGGTGTTTTTCACAAAGATCACTCCTATTTTATTTGATATAGGTGTGGGCTCTCACTTAACGTGAGAGTGATGGTGCCTTGAGGTGGATGCGTTCCGAGCTTAAAGAGAAGAATTTGGATACATCACTTTCAAGGGGAGTTTGGTGGGAGGACCACCTTGCTTTGGAGATATGAAAATGTGCCCTATTGTTTTGGTAACGATCTCTTACTCCTCATTATGTTTACATGCTTTCATATTATCCATTTTTAGCATGTTTTGATGTTTCATGATTAGTATGTTAAATGTCATGATTTTTAGACTTGTGATATGCATGATTAGTATTTGAGATCACCCACGTTTATATGGACCCATATTTTGTGTTCTCACATTTGTTTAGCTATTGTGTATATCATAGATCTAATGCATGTTCATTTACCATAATGATCATATAAGTTTTGTTTTGATTTCTATGTTTTTTGTTTTGACTACATGTTTAGATGTTAGTTTTCATTAAAACTTAAGTATATACTTGTACAACTAGTGAGCCACAAATAGATTATTATATGTTTGTGCTTGATTGCTCATTTATACTTATTAGATGTACTAGTATAGCTTAGTTTTGATGATTCATACATTTTAACTTGTATTCCATATTTTTGACATATTTTTCATGTTTATGCTTTAACTTCATGTATATGTCTATTTTGTCTAAACTAATAGTTATACATATACATCCTTGAGCCACTTGCCTTCATACATATACTTTTGTGGACTCGTTCATATTTGGATATGTATGTATACTTTAGTTTGTACAATACAAACATATGCCTTGAAGATTAAATTAATTTAATTAGATTTTCTTGTTTTTCATGTTTTAAGGAATTTCACATTGAGCTTTATTGTCTATTTCCATGACTATGTCTTTCACAAAACTTGTACACTCATATTACTTGATGTTTTCTCATGATTTTGTTTTCATGATTATTATTTGTGCTATATAAATTTTTAGTGACATTGGTTTAGTGATTTTTATTTTTATGGAATATATTCTTGTTTTATTCCTTGCTCGAAGGATTTCGTACTAGTTTTCAAAATTTTCATATAACTAGTTCGTATTCTTCATATGGTAGAGTTTTCAAACGTGTTATATTATTTTCAAACTTATTTTTGAAAACCCTACCCATCTAAGGGCGGTTGGTTGGGCGACCATGCCTTGTATGCTCATTATTGAAAATCTATTTAAAACATGTGCATGAATGGGTGGTAGGAAGTATGAGTTATATACTTGATCTTATTGTGTTTTCAATTGATATCATTGTATCTTTTCAATTGGTATCACTATTGACATTCTTTTTGTATACTCATATATATTTTTATATATGTATGCTTAAACTTCAAATAGTATCAATTTCGATTGGTATTTAATTTTCCATGCATATATACATGTTTTATTTGTGCTTACTATATCTCTATATCTTTGATTACAAATTTTGGTTATGCTAAGCTTGATTCCTTAAATGACTATTATATTTCAATTGATTATTTTTCAATTGGTATCTTATACAAGCTTATGCATCATTTTGTTTTGTATTTCATAAAGGGGGAGAAAATTCATATTTTATCTTTCAATTGGTATGTTTTAGTTTTGTTTACATTTGGTATCTTACTCCCACACTTTATGTTGAAAATGATTGAAAAATGATATTGATTTTTTAATTTGGTATCATACGCTCCTAATGAAAATTAGTTTCAATTGATACATGTTTCATTTTCAATATTGGTATCAATAGTGTAAAATACTTTCCATTGGCATCAAAACTGCAAAATATTTTCAATTGGTACTAATTTTTACAATTGGTATCAAGATTATCTTTATGTTTATATCTTTCAATTGATATCAAAATTTTTGTTTGTTATCCTCAAAAATTTTTGTATATTTTCAATTGGTATCATCATTTGGTATCATGATGTTTCTATGTATACCTTTGCACTAAATTGATATATTTTTTTAATTGGTATCATAATGATTTGATTTGATTTCACCCCTTGTTGATTTTTGTTTCAGACAAAAAGGGAAAGAACATTGTTTTATTATTTACTTTAACCCCTTTGTTGATGATTGACGAAAAGGGGGAGAAGTATTTTTATATATATGCATGTTTATCAAAAACATATTGTTTTGTTGTTTTTAATTGGTGTCAAGAACATGTTTTGTGATATTATTTTTTTGATATCAAGAGTTCTCATTGAAGTTTTTTTTGGTATCAAGAACAACAGTTTTTAAGAATTTTTTATTGATATCAAGAGCATGTTTATTTTAAAATTTGGTATCAAAAGCATGTTTATTTTTATAGCATTCATGACATATCTTATTGTTTATTGCTATGCATGAGTCAAGGGGGGCTTATTTGAAGCTTAACTTTAATCCATGCATATATAATTCCATGAGTTTTGTTATCATCAAAAAGGGGGAGATTGTTGGCCCAGAGGCCTTCCACTCTAGTTTTGATGATGATTAACTCATGTAGTTATAGTTTACTAATAATCTTGTGATATTTAGTTTGAGATATTTGATCAAGATATTAGTAGGTGATTAGCTTCAACAAAGGTGTTTTGGAGCTTTCACATGGTGATTCAAGAGCTCGAGCGTCAAGTTCATATCTAGCACTCATTTAGAGTCAAGCTCGGTGGATCACGTTTGGATCGAGTCGACTTGGAGACGGCGCTCTACAAGAAGACCTTGGTTTGTTTTAGAATAGTTAGTTTAGATCCATTGTAAAGATTAGATAATGTGAAATGCTCAAGTTCACAACACACACACGTGTTTTAAGTTTCATGTTTATTAGTTTTCGGTTTTTGGTTTAACCGATCTTGATTTCCATTAATAGATAGAATCAAAACAAGTTTACATAGTTTAATGTATATTATATTTGATCTATATACATATATGCTTCATACACTTAGAAAAACTTATTTTGATACATTATTCATGTGTTTGGAGTTTTGTATTTAGACAAAACTTATTTTTGGATTTAATGTCAAAAACATAGATATATATCTCTTTCATGTATATTGGATTTTATCCTTATACTATATGCTTCAAAGTGGTTTAAATATCATGTTTTTGTATTTGCAAGTGTTTTAAAAAAATCGGATTTCCATTTCAAAAATTCAAGTTTTGGAAAATACAGAATTTGGTTTAAGGCAAATTTTACAAGTCACAAAAATGGTTCAAAATGTTTGTAACATGATTTGATTTTTACTCAAACATGTTTGTATATCAAAGTATTATACTGAACTGATTTTTGTGGAATTTATGTATTTTTATGGGATTTTATAAAGGATCAAAAGACCAGTTTTTAAGTCCTATAATTTGCCCTGCCAGGCTCTGGCGGTCGACCGGGACAGTCGACCGGACCAGTGGTTGGTCGACCGGACCGGTCGACCGATGTGCACGAGACGTGAACAAAGGCCAGTGTGTTTGGGCGGTCGACCGACTGAAGTCAGCCCACTCTCGGGTTGGCACGATCGACCGGGCGGTCGACCGGCCAGAGAGCCGTTGCTCTCTGGTTCTGGACACGGTCGGTCAAATTTTTGACCGTTGGCCGGTCGACCGGAAGGGCAATCTGGCCCTTTCCAGCTGCCAACGGACAAATTTTGAAATGGGTTATAAATACCCCATTTCTTGTTGTTTTCAACAAGATTTCCAAGAGCAAAATTTCTCCCATTTACAAGTGTTTTAATACAAGTTTTCAAAAGAGTTTTTAAGCAAAAGGATTCATCTTTATTTGTTTTTCAATGGTTGGAAAAATCAAAGAAAAATAAAGATTTGGGATATTTGTCTTGTTCTTCATTTCTATCAAATTCAAGTTGTTTTCCCAAGTATTTTTCTTTGTTATTTGATTTTCAAACACCTTGATTTCTCACACTTGAGCTTATCATTCTATCTTATTTATTAGGATCTTTGTTTTGTGGGAAAGAAGAAGTTTGTGGTTGAGATAGACCACCAAAGTGTAAACCTTCCATTGATTGTGACATCCCTCTAGTGAGAGGTGATTGAGTTGTTATCCCTCAAGTGTGAGGTGATAGTGGAAGTGGTGTTTGGCTCCCTCTAGTGAGAGGTGGAGATTGTGTTGGAATCCCTCAAGTGTGAGGTGATTGTTGTTTGAGTGGCTTTGTGCCTATCCCTCATTTGTGAGGTTGATATTTTGTAGGCTTAGTGCCTTGCCTCTAGTGAGAGGTTGTATTGGTTGAGAGAGGAGTTGTGTACTCCCGGTTATTATATTGCCCAAAATCCTCAGTGGAGGTTCTCTGTGTGAGAATTCCTATGTGGACGAGTTAGTGGAAATCCTTCTGTGTGAAGGCGGGGACGTAGAGCTGGGTGCTCGAACCTCGAAACATATCTTAGTGTTTGCGTTTGATCCACTTTCTCTAACTCTCTCTCTCTTACATTGTGCCTTGCATCATTCATATTGCTCATTCATACTTATATGCTTGGTTATGTTTATTTGTGTGCCTCACTTGTGTTTAACCAAGAGAGCTTCATATAGCACCTCAATTCTTATTCAGAGGAATCAAGAGGAGTTAGTCCAGAGCCCTTCACTGGAAATTCGGCTACACTCTTTGGTTACACTAAGTGTGTTGCAATTAAGTTTTTAATTTTCGCATTTTGTTCATTAGATTAGCTGTACACCTATTCACCCCCCTCTAGGTGTACTTTCAGAACCATGCCATCAAATAAGTATATGGCAAACCAATTCTGGGGTTTGGTCCGTCGCGAGGCAAGATAGTCCCCTTTCCCCGCTTCGTTGTTGGTGGCCTACAGAAAGCCTCCGTCAATGCACGAAGGCCTCTTTGAATACAGCACACCATGGCTAGAAGAAGTCCAAGAGAACAACCATGGACTAGACGAACTGCAGGTAATAAGACAGTTGGATGAATGACATTACCTGACGAAGATGGCACCACGCATCTCTTCAACCAAACCGTTAAAAAGCCAGCTAGAAGTGCCTTCCGGGACGTCGGTCGACGAGCCTGTGTTGGCCCAAAAGGTTACACTCTCCATTTGTTTAGAGTTTTGATGATAACAAAACAAATAAGATCTATTTGGTACTAATAAGTTTGTTCAAGATAAGTTTCAGGTTAGTACCATATTTGGAGACCATTGCTTAGCTTTTGCAAGAAATTCTAGGTTCTTGGAGCAAAGAAGGCTTATGGCACATCATAGAAGGAACATAGAAGAAAAGGTTCTAGCTAGGTTTTGCATGGCTCAAGACTTCAAGATTGCTCAAAGAGACTTCATTAAATTTGTTTCTAGTTTTATAGTTTTGTTAAAGAATAGTGAATAGGTTTGAAGCTCTATCACACACGTTTTTGCGCACATCTTGTTTCCAAAAATATTCCCTATAATATGTACAAAATATTTTTGTATACAATCTTTTGCCTACAAACTCATTTCTATATTTATATATATCTCTATTCAAAACTACTTTGTTTTATTTCAAATCCCCTTCAAAATTCTGTTTCAATTTTGCTTTTTGGCCTGAGCCGGTCGACCGACCGGTCGACCGCACTCTGTCAGGTCAGAACAGTCGACCGTCCCAGTCGACCGAGGTTCTGGCAGTTTTTGGTGCGTATCCGTGTGCACGTTCTTCGGCCGACCGGGCGGCCGACCGAAGTCCTTCGGTCGACCGGGCGGCTGGCCGACTGTGATGACGTTGCTCTCTGTTTCTGCCCAGTTGACCGACCGGTCGACCGGAAGCCTGCAACGGTCGTATTATTTGAACTCCGGTCGACCGACCGGTCGACCGAAAGAGTCGTTTGAACAGTAACGGCTATTTTTCTGAGTTGTTTTATTTTTGTCTTTTTCTTTCTAAAAAGGGTTTAAATGATCCTAATACTTCCTAATTAGCCTTAAGTGAGTTTTATCTTTAAACCCTAGCCCTCTACTATAAATAGGGGTGTTTAGGGAGAGGTTTATTACAACAAAAGTTTACAAAAATTCCAAAAGTTTAAGGCTTTCAAAAGAGACTCGTTTCTTGGTTTTTGTGCTGAAAATCTCTCTCATTTTCTGAAGTGTTTTTCAAAACTCTCTGATTTCATTTTCTTTTTTCACTTACATACAAGAGCTTCAATCCTACTCATTATTCTACAAGGATTTTGTAAGGGAAGAGAACTTTTCAAAAGAGAGTTTGTGGTCTTTTGATCACCAAGAGAGAACTTGTACTTGAGATTATGGAGTTGGGTACTCCGGTGTATTTGTAACATCTTTGTGAAGTTATAGTGGTTAGAAATCCTTCTGGGGAAGGCGGGGACGTAGAGCTGGGTGCTCGAACCTCGGAAAAATTCTCGGTGTTTGCGTTTGGTTTACTTGCTCTTGCTTCTTGCTTTACTTTCATTGCTCTTATTACTTACTTTCTATTTTCATTGCAATATTCACTTGTTTTCATTCATCTTGTCAATCATAGTCCCATACAACAAGATTGCATTGTGCACCTCCAACTCATATCCAGAGGAATCACGAGGAAGGAGTTCAGAGCCCTTCACGGGGAATCCGGCTTCTAGTCTTGTTTTGGGAGATTGTTGCACCATAACTTTTATTTGGGCATTGATTAGCGTTATCACCTATTCACCCCCCTCTAGGTGATTTTCAATTGGTATCAGAGCTTGGACTCTAGGTTTGGCTTAACATCCTTAGAGAGATCCTTAAAATTTGCTAATCAACATTTGCATTCATCCATTCATTCACTAGTAAACATGGCCGATAACATCAAAACCCCTCCTAAATTTGATGGACTTAATTTTCCTATTTGGAAGGTTAGGATGACTATTTTCTTACAATCTTTAGGTAGCCTAGTTGCTAAATCCTTGACCAAACCCTATGTTGTACCCGATAGTAATGAAAGCACTTGGACCGAATTTACCTTTAGAGAATATGAGGCTAACTCAAAGGCCCAAAACTCCCTCCTAACCGCCTTGAATGAGGATGACCTTTCACGGGTAATACATTGCCAATCCGCCTATGAGATTTGTCAATATTTGTTGGTCACACACGAGGGGACATCACAAGTAAAGAGAGCTAAGATAGATCTCTTGAGGTCCCAATATGAATCTTTTAAAATGATTGATGATGAATCTATTGATTGCATGATTACATGGTTTACTAAAATCACCAATGCTCTTTCTCTTTAGGTGATGATATTTCCAATGACCAAAAGATGCGAAAAGTGATTCGGGCTCTTCCTTCTTCATGGGAGATAAAGGCCACCACCTTGAAAGAGTTGAATGACAAGGATGAAATGGACCTCATTAGTCTCATTGGAAACTTGAAGACTCATGAGATGGAAAAGAAGGCAAGAGAAGAAGCCGCTCCTCTAAAGAAGAAATCCATAACCTTCAAGTCTTCCTCCACTCTTGATGACGAAGAAGAAGATGAAGAAGAAGATGAGGAGCTCTCCCTTCTTGTGCGAAACGTGAAGAGAATGTACCGTAAGAACAAACTCAACTTTAGAAGGAAGTTTGAAGGAAAAGAGGAGAGAAGAATCATTTGCTACAATTGTCGAAAGCCCGGACACATCATGGCGGATTGCCCGGATTTCAAGAAGAAGATGACTTCCTCCTTCAAGCCAAAGAAGCCAGTCGAAAAGAAAGCCTACAAAGCCACATGGGATTCGAAAAGCGAATCTGAAGACGAGGTGGACACGGCGAACATGTGTTTCATGGCAAACACACCAAAGGTAACCCCACAACCTCTTGATGAAGAAGATGAATTAAGTAAAGAAGTTCTTGTACATGCTTTTGTTGAACTCTCGGAAACCTATGATAATAAAAAGATTGAATGTTCTAAATTGGAAAAGGAAGTTGCTTTTCTTAAAAATCAACTTACTATTGTTTCTAGAGAAAAAGATGAAATTTCTTCCAATCTCATTTCTACTGAAAATGAATTTAGTGCTTACAAAGTTGCTTGTAAAGCAAAATTTCCTAAGATTGATGAAAAAGAAATTTCTTCTTTAAAGACTAGAATTGTTGATTTTGAAAAGGTTTTGAAGGATTGTGCTTTTAACACTGAGAAACTTGACGAAATGTTTTCTAAAAAGCACACTTCTCATGCTAAAGATTCTCATGTTAAGATTCCTCATGCTCACACTTCACACAACACTCATGCTAAATCCACACATGCTCACAAGTCTCACACTCACTATGCTTTTAAATATGGTAGAGTGTATAGATATACTTATTGTGGTAAGAATGGACATTTGGCTAAGTTTTGTTATGACCAAGTAAATAGATCAAATAATCTTGTTTGGGTTCATGGCACTAACTCTTTAGGACCCAAGAAAATGTGGGTACCAAAATCAAGTCCTAAATTATTTGATGTAGGTACACACCAAGGCTCCAAGACGTAAGGAGCGGTGGTACCTTGATAGTGGTTGTTCAAGACACATGACATGGGACATCAATAACTTTACAACCCTATAAGGTACATGGAAGGTGGCACCGTCACCTTCGGGGATGATTCCAAGGGCACTATCATCGGTATAGGTAATATTCAAATTGGTACATCTCCTATTATAGAAAATGTAGTTCTTGTTGATGGTTTGAAGCATAACTTGCTTAGTATTAGTCAACTTTGTGACCGTGATCTTAAAGTTATTTTTGATGATTCTTCTTGCAAGATTTTTGATGTTAAAACCAATGATTATATTCTCACCGGTTTTCGTGACAATAATGTTTATATCATTGACATGCTTAATTTAGATTGTTCTACTAAATGCTTGAATGCTTTTGATGAAAATTCTTGGCTTTGGCATAGAAGATTAGGACATGCATCTTTTGACCATCTTTCTAGGATTAATTCTAAGGAATTGGTGAAGGGTATACCTTACTTGAAGTTTGAGAAAGACCGCATTTGTGGTGCGTGCCAACTTGGGAAACAAACCAAGTCTTCCTTCAAACCAATCAAGGATATCATGTCAACTAGGCCATTAGAATTAATTCATATGGATCTTTTTGGACCAACTAAAACTAAGAATTTAAATGGTAGTAGATTTGCATTTGTTTTAGTTGATGATTTTTCCCGTTTCACTTGGGTTTTCTTTTTGGAACACAAGGATCAAACTTTTTCTCATTTCAAAGTTTTTCGAAAAAGGGTTGAAAAAGAAAAAGGTTTTTCGATTTTGAAAATAAGGAGTGATAGAGGTGGTGAGTTTGTTAACCAACTCTTCATGACTTATTGTGATGAAAAGGGAATCAAGCATGAAATGTCATGTCCTAGAACTCCACAACAAAATGGAGTTGTAGAAAGGAAAAATAGAACACTTCAAGAGATGGCTAGGACCATGATAAGTGAATATGACCTCCCTCAATATTTATGGGCCGAGGCCGTAAACACCGCATGCTATATTTCAAATCGTATTTATTTGTGTAAAAGATTCTTTCAAAACATCTTTTGAAATGTATCATTCAAGAAAACCTAATGTTGCATATTTCAAAGTTTTTGGATGCAAGTGTTTTGTTTTGAATACTAGAGATAACTTGGGTAAATTTGATGCTAAGGCTTATGAAACAATCTTTGTTGGATATTCTACTACTAGCAAAGCTTATAGAGTATTCAATAGATCTTCACTTACCATTGAAGAATCCATGCATGTTAAATTTGAAGAATCTAATGTGGCTGTTGAGAATGTTGTAGAGATTGACCCATTAGGTGAAGACATGGAGAGACTATCCTTGAAGGACTCACCCACTCAAGAAGAAAAGCAAGAATCCATTGGTGATGTTCAAGAGGATAAAGAGGAAAGCTCTCAACCGCATCCTAAAGCTTGGAGATATGCTACAAATCATCCCAAGGATCTCATCTTAGGTGATGCATCTAAAGGGGTAACAACTCGCTCCAAACTCTATGACTTGTGTGGTAACTTTGCATTCATTTCTCATTTTGAACCCAAAAGCATCCTCGAAGCCGAGGCGGACTCATATTGGTTGCTAGCCATGCAAGAGGAACTCAATCAATTTGAGCGCAACCAAGTTTGGCACCTTATTTCTAGGCCCCACGATAGACCAATAATTGGTACTAAGTGGATCTTTAGAAACAAGATGGATGAGTCCGGTAATGTCATTAGGAATAAAGCTAGGTTAGTGGCCCAAGGTTACACTCAAGTTGAGGGAATTGACTTTGAGGAGACCTTTGCACCCGTAGCACGGCTTGAAGCCATACGGATGACACTAGCTTTTGCATCTTTTAAAAATTTTAAACTTTTTCAAATGGATGTGAAAAGTACATTTTTGAATGGTTTTATAAATGAAGAAGTTTATGTTGAACAACCTCCCGGTTTTATTGATCATGTTCATCCTAATTTTGTTTTTAAACTTGATAAAGCTTTGTATGGATTGAAACAAGCTCCAAGAGCTTGGTATGAAAGGCTTTCTAGTTTTCTCATTTCAAATGATTTTGTTAAAGGCAAAGTAGACACAACTCTTTTTACTAAGCATGTTGATAATGACATTTTAATTGTGCAAATTTATGTTGATGATATAATTTTTGGATCTTCTAATGAGTTTTTATGCAAGGAGTTTGAAAAGGTTATGCAATGTGAGTTTGAAATGTCTTCCATGGGTGAATTGAACTTCTTTCTTGGACTCCAAATCAAGCAATTGCAAGATGGAAATTTCATATGTCAAGCCAAGTACGCAAAGGAAATCGTAAAGAAGTTTGGACTTGAAGGCTCTAAAGTTTGCAACACTCCCATGGCAACTACAACCAAGATTGATAAGGATGACCAAGGTAAAAATGTTGATATTAAATTGTATAGAAGCATGATAGGTAGTCTTTTGTATTTGACGGCAAGTAGGCCGAACATAATGTTTAGTGTGTGTCTTTGTGCTAGATTTCAATCGTGTCCCAAAGAGTCCCATCTTATTACGGTAAAACGCATTATTCGTCATATTAAGGGCACAATTGGAATGGGCCTTTGGTATCCGAAAATCGGAGATTTCTCAATGACGAGTTATTCGGATGCCGACTATGCGGGTTGTAGAGTAGATAGAAAGAGTACTAGTGGGACATGTCAATTTCTTGGTAATTGTCTTGTTTCATGGTCCTCTAGGAAACAAAATTCCGTAGCTCTCTCAACCGCCGAGGCGGAGTATGTTGCCGCGGGGGCTTGTTGTGCACAAGTCCTTTGGATGAAACATACTCTCCTTGACTATGATTTGCATTATAACCATATAAAAATATTTTGTGATAATACTAGTACTATACATATGACTAAGAATGCAAATCAACATAGTAAGACCAAGCACATTGAGATAAGATATCACTTTCTTAGAGATCATTTTGAGAAAAGAGATATAGATATTGATTATGTTTCTACGGATTTGCAACTTGCCGATATTTTCACTAAACCACTTGATTTTGCTAGATTTTCTTTTATTTGTGGTGAACTTAATGTTTGTGTTATTGAATAAAAATGTTTTCTTAACCCTTTTTGATGTATGACAAAAAGGGGGAGAATGAGTTTATGTATGGAAATGGAAATATGAGTTCATATGGTTTTGGTTCCATATGAGTTTATATATGTTTTTAGTTTTTGATGTGTTTTCATGAATTCTTGTATTTGAGTTTAAGTGTTTTGCAAGTGTTTTATATCTCATGGTGTTTATGATTTTTAGTCTCATGGTTTTTGCTTGCAACTCATATGTTTTTTTCTTTGTTTAACATGGCATAATTTGAGGGGGAGCTTACACCCTCTCTTTTATTTTTATTATAGCCTATTTGTTTTGTCATCATCAAAAAGGGGGAGATTGTTGGCCCAAAAGGTTACACTCTCCATTTGTTTAGAGTTTTGATGATAACAAAACAAATAAGAGCTATTTGGTACTAATAAATTTGTTCAAGATAAGTTTCAGGTTAGTACCATATTTGGAGACCATTGCTTAGCTTTTGCAAGAAATTCTAGGTTCTTGGAGCAAAGAAGGCTTATGGCACATCAAAGAAGGAACATAGAAGAAAAGACTCTAGCTAGGTTTTGCATGGCTCAAGACTTCAAGATAGCTCAAAGAGACTTCATTAGATTTATTTTTAGTTTTATAGTTTTGTTAAAGAATAGTGAATAGGTTTGAAGCTCTATCACACACGTTTTTGCGCACATCTTGTTTCCAAAAATATTCCCTATAATATGTACAAAATATTTTTGTATACAATCTTTTGCCTACAAACTCATTTCTATTTTTATATATATCTCTATTCAAAACTACTTTGTTTGATTTCAAATCCCCTTCAAAATTCTGTTTCAATTTTGCTTTTTGGCCAGAACCGGTCGACCGACCGGTCGACCGCACTCTGTCAGGTCAGAACAGTCGACCGTCCCAGTCGACCGAGGTTCTGGCAGTTTTTGGTGCGTATCCTGTGCACGTTCTTCGGCCGACCGGGCGGCCGACCGAAGTCCTTCGGTCGACCGGGCGGCTGGCCGACTGAGATGGCGTTGCTCTCTGTTTCTGCCCAGTCGACCGACCGGTCGACTGGAAGCCCGCAACGGTCGTATTATTTGAACTCCGGTCGACCGACCGGTCGACCGAAAGAGTCGTTTGAACAGTAACGGCTATTTTTTTGAGTTGTTTTATTTTTGTCTTTTTCTTTCTAAAAAGGGTTTAAATGATCCTAGTACTTCCTAATTAGCCTTAAGTGAGTTTTATCTTTAAACCCTAGCCCTCTACTATAAATAAGGGTGTTTAGGGAGAGGTTTATTACAACAAAACTTTACAAAAATTTCAAAAGTTTAAGGCTTTCAAAAGAGACTCATTTCTTGGTTTTTGTGCTGAAAATCTCTCTCATTTTCCGAAGTGTTTTTCAAAACTCTCTGATTTCATTTTCTTTTTCCACTTACATACAAGAGCTTCAATCCTACTCATTGTTCTACAAGGATTTTGTATGGGAAGAGAACTTTTCAAAAGAGAGTTTGTGGTCTTTTGATCACCAAGAGAGAACTTGCACTTGAGATTGTGGAGTTGGGTACTCCGGTGTATTTGTAACATCTTTGTGAAGTTATAGTGGTAAGTAATCCTTCTGGGGAAGGCGGAGACGTAGAGCTGGGTGCTCGAACCTTGGAAAAATTCTCAGTGTTTGCGTTTGGTTTACTTGCTCTTGCTTCTTGCTTTACTTTCATTGCTCTTTTTACTTGCTTTCTATTTTCATTGCAATATTCACTTGTTTTCATTCATCTTGTCAATCATAGTCCCATACAACAAGATTGCATTGTGCACCTCCAACTCATATCCAGAGGAATCACGAGGAAGGAGTTCAGAGCCCTTCACGGGAAATCCGGCTTCTAGTCTTGTTTTGGGAGATTGTTGCATCATAACTTTTATTTGGGCATTGATTAGCATTATCACCTATTCACCCCCCCCCCCCTCTAGGTGATTTTCAGCCTGGTGATGAAAACTCCGAAGAATATCACCTTTCTCATAGGGCCCATCATCTTCTTCCAAAATTAAATCCCCTTGGGAGTGCTCTTGCATCCTACGAGAGATGTCTTCATCTGTGACTCCACAGTGAGCTGTGATTGAGGCTAAACCTGCACAAAAAATACGAGATTATAGAACTTAAGAAAGAAAATGTGCAAGTGCTCAATACTTTCGCTATAGCAAGTGGCTATGCGGGTCGTGATCCACAAGGAGGGTTTGCGATGGAAGCTTTTACGGTTCTTTATTGAAATCGTTAAGAGAACAAAAGAAAGTTCTTCTCTGTTTTAAAGTTAAGAAAATGGAAAAGAAAGTTGTTAAAGTTAAGTAGAAAGCGGGAGATGAAGAAGGTGGAAAATCAGAAAACGATAAAAAGCGACTATGTACAAATGGAATGAGTGGAGAAGAAAGAATGAAAACGGTTTGGAAGAAGTGGTGTTTGTGATTTACTTTACAGAAATGAAAGAAAGAAATAAAAGAGTTACTTACCTTCTTTTCATCAAATGCTTACCGTGAGATCTTAGCTACGAAGTTACCTTGAATTAGAGGCATTCAGCGCATAGCCCATAAGATTTGAGTGTTGGTCTTCATCCACATTACATCATCAAGACTACTTCAAGAATGAAATGATACAGAGAGAGACTCTACTCCATCGTCATGAGCTATCGATGGCACTCGCAATGGCAAGGCTCTTTGGATGCTTCTAGACTCACTTGGAAGACGATTGTACGAAAAAGAAGAGTAAAATAAAAAAGAAGAAGAAGAAGAAGACTAAATAGAAGTACATACACAAAAAGAACATCGATTCGATTCCATTACAATCAAAGAAAAGAAATAAGTCTTACACTGGTGTCACTCCAGCTCAAGCTTCAGTCTTGTTCTTCGATGCAAGTCAATCTCCTCTGAATTACATAAATGAAACCTAAAATTACATAAAAAGAAAGACTAAAAACCTAAACTAAGAAATGAAAACTAAGCTAAATCCTAATCTCTGCATTGGCGTCCTTTTGCCTTTGAGTGCAGGTATTTATAGGAGAAAATGGAGAGGGTAGAGGAGTATGAAGATAAGTAAATCTGGCAATTTTTTAACTCCCCTTATCTTCAAACTTGATTTGAGGTGGATATTCAGTTCTGATCTGTAGTTTGTTGGCCTGTTGATTGCTGAATATCACTTATCAAATGATAGAATTAAAAATAATGATCAACATAAGAGTTGTAGATCTGTCAGTCTGCTTTCTGGATCATCTTGAATCATCATGAATTGAGATTCTGTAGCAAAAGTTATGATTCGAATACTAAAATGTATCCAGTCAGAATCTGAATCAAACTTGCTTGATCTTTGCTTTAACCGATCGATTCTGAGAGGATTCTTCTCAACCAGTTTTCAACCTCTTGATTTTGCCCTGATTCAGTGTGTGTGAATTAATTCTGTTTTAATTCAGAATTTTGGTGGGCTTTGGGCTCATTTCTCTTCATCTCCTTGAAGAATGGGCCTGCAAATAAAATTAGCATTTAATTAGGACAATGCAGGCTTTTATTCTAAAATAAGTATGAAAATATGATATTTAATATGCAACATTAGCGACTAATCACACCCCCATACCTATCTTTTGCTCATCCTCGAGCAAAACAATTAAACTATACTAAGGATTATTATACCACTTTCGCAGGTCGCGCGATTGCACTGAGCATGTGCAACAAGCCGTTAAACCTCTAGGTTTCTCCTAGAGGACGAGTTTTGTCTCGTGAGGGTTTTCAGCGAATTACACCCACAAAATCCATAAAGAAAGGGAAACAAAGAGTTAGTATTTTCGAAAAGCATTTTGAAAGAGAAAAATATTTGGCATATAATTGTAAGATCTAAGCAATCTATAAGTTGTAGGAAAACTTAATTTTTCATTCCTAAACTTAGTCTCTATTCAAAAATTTGTTATCAAATTAAAGTAAGGAGTCAAATTGTACTTCTCATCTAGTCTATTACTTTACCCTAAGTCATATGCACTTGTGACTGTGAAAATTTTGACTAAGGGTTCATTAACTCTAACTCGTATGCCTTATTTATTTATATACATATATATATATTTTTTGGTGGTATTATTCCTTAGTTTAGGCTTTCTAATCTGCCCATGTAACGAGCCTCTAATCGATGACTCCCAAACCAGACGGTCTTAGGGCACCAGGTGAGAAGACACCCCTAGGACTTAAGGACTCGAGTAAACAAGGCCACAAAACTAAGGATTTTATTATATGAACCTCTTTTAGGCGTGAATACATATGCTTTATTAGGCACAAATACCCAGCTTAATCAGAGGATTTTTCTTTTCAAACTTATCTAATCATCTTTCGCATAAATACTAAGGCTTGCTTAGGCCAAAGCACCTAGCTAATCAATAATTAGACTTGTTTGTATATATATTCTTTTTTTTTATATATATAACTTGTCTAATCATCTTTCGCATAAATACTAAGGCTTGCTTAGGCCAAAGCACCTAGCTAAACAATAATTAGACTTGTTTTGTTTTTTTTTCTTTTTTTTCTTTTTTCTTTTTTTTTTTCAAACTCATCTAATTATCTTTTGCATAAATACTAAGGCTTTCTTAGGCCAAAGCACCTAGCTAATCAATAATTAGATTTGTTTATATATATATATATATTTTTTATAAGGCATAAGAATCTTTGTTTTTGAATCCTAAGTGTGTAAGTGTATGAAGTGTGCATATTTCATCAAGGTAAAGATCAAGACTAAATTACTTTGACAAATTATCTTCCTAACTCTAAAAATCAAACAAATAATCTTATTTTGACCAAGTATAAGAAATCCTAATTTGGATTTTCCTATTCCTTAAAATTAACTTAATTTCTTACAAAAATAAGTCAAAATATTGTTTCTATTTTTCAAAAAGTTTTTTTTAAAAATAAAGAAAAGTGTTATATTTTTTTGTAATTTTTTTTTAAAGAAAAAGAAAAGTTATGTTAGACCCTCCCCCACACCTATCTCATGCATTGTCCTCAATGTATGAATTAATGCATAGATGCATGAAAAAAGAAAGGGAAGAAAAATGGTTACCTTAAGGTGGTGGTTCCGGTGGTGGTCTGATTGGTCCACGAAACATGGCCCAATCAACTTTTCTTGGGTCTCGGAGGAACCCACCAGAAATTACATTAATATAACCATGAAAAAGATGTGTCCATTAAGGATTTTTATTAAGTATGTGACCCCATCTAATTTCCATATTCCATAACTAATTTCGGAGTCAAATTGTCAACCACCTCGTCCCAGAATGGAGTATGAAATGATGGAACAGTTGGCTTGGACTCAGGAAGGACAGGAACTAATACCGACTCAAGAAGGTGACTTAAGTCAAGTAAAGGTTCAGGAGTCGAAATAGGTTCAGAAATTGGGTCCAAGTCAAGAAGTTGAGACTCCAGTCCACATGTATTTTTCAACAATGGAATGTGACCTAATATGGGTGATTCCAGTTCAGGAATGATAGGTGGAGGAATCAAAACTGATTCTAGAATATTACTCAAGTTTGGTAACAAAACGGGAGTCAAAATTGATTCAGAAAGTTGAACTGGATCACATATGTGAGAATCTAGGTCACATATCTCATTGAGTTCAATATCAAAAATTGAGAACTTGCCAATTTGTCAATAGGATCTTCGAAAGTGTAAAGTTGGTCAAGTTCAACATGATCCTCAAAGATAGGTGATTCAATTCTTTATGAATTGGTACAGGATCCAATGTTGACTCCGGGAAAAGATTGAAGTCAGGTGAAGATACCGGAGTCATAATCGAATCAGGAAATAGAATTGAATCACTAAGTTGGGGTTCAGGATCATAATCATTTTCAAGTTCTATTTCAGGAAAAGGAAAACTAGCCAAACTATCAATATCTTTTTCAAAATTTGGAGTTTGGGCAAGTTCAAATGGTTGTTCTGAAATAGAATTTTGATTTCCAAAACAACATGACTCTTCGGCTCTAACAGAATGGTAAGTGACATCAGGACGGTGGGAACGTAGAGATTCGACCATCATATCTATGTCACGATTTCTAGCATTTTGAGCATGAGTCATGGCTTCTAGCATCTTTTCATAGTTGATGGGTTCATTGTCTTGTTGAAAAGATGAAGAGTTGTTTTGAAAGTGGTATTGAAATTGTGAGTCCATCAGATTTTGTGATTGTTGTTTGGACTCACGCATACTCCGTTCCAAAATTGATGGTTTTCTATTTTGGACTGGTGGAACTGAGTATGACTCTTGAAAATAGTGTGGACTAGGTGGAGAAGGAGGACGCCGTGGTTGAAAATTGGACTCGGGGTAGGTGAATCCCCACTGACTCTGTGAAGAGTTGAAATCGTTATGGAAATTATAGTCATACGATGGGGGACATGGGTTATATGGATTCGGATAAGACCAATCCGGTACACTAGGTTGGTTAAAGTCATGATATGCTGGGTTAGTAATATCCGAAAAAGAGTTTGATGTATAATATGGATTATTATTATAGTTGGAAAAATTATTATTATAAGCCATATCACACAATGGAATACAAACAAAAGAAAGAAAAACACACAAATAAACAAACAAGAAGGAAAAAATTCTAACCTAAGTTAGGGTAGACCTAGACCTAGACGACTCCTAACTGGTTAGACTGTCCACAGGAGGTTTAATGTAGACTTTGACCACAAGCTAATCAGCCAGGTCAGGGCAAGGTTGGTGGGAGGTTTTCCGTCAAAAGACGTTCCTTAATTAAATAACCACCAACCTTCGGGCTTTCGGCCCTTAATCCCTTTCCTAGACACTGATTTGGCAAGAGTCAAGTTCCAACACCTTTCCCCCTTAGGATAATCTCCTAATTGAGTCCGAGATGTCCCTAGGGCCAACGTCTACTCATTTTAAGTTAGGCTTGGGTTAGTGAGTGCTTGGATTCTGATTTTTGGGCTAAGGAAGGGTGATTAAATCCCCACCTTATCTTATTATTGGGTGTGCCCTTAAGATCAGTTTTTGTGCAAGTGTACAAGATAAATAAGATGCACTCTAAGTGATATAAATCAACCAAGAGATAGTCCTATTCTAGATGCAATGCAAACATACCTTGCTCCAGCACTCTTCAACAGTAAAAAATAAAGGAATTAAAAAGACACGTGCCTAAAATGCAAATGTCTAATCAATTTTTTATCTTTTCAACAAATATTTTACTGTTGATTATTAGCAGGCTTATGTTATGGCATATAAGAAAAATTAAAGTTGCAGCAAACTAGAATTTTTTTTTAAACTAAGCTGCCCTGCAAAAAGCTGTTAGTAGTCAACTCTTCCTTGCCGCGGATCCGCGGCTTTTGCCGTGGAAACGCGGCAATTCAGAGGGCCCTTTGTCTCTGCTTTCTAGAGCAGAGGCCCAAGGCCACTTGTATGTCACTGCAATAATAATTTTCTGCTTTGCTTGCCCTGTAACCTGCAACAGAGAAGAAAATTCGTTTAGTTCTAAAAAATTTGCAATAAAAATTCAGATTTCAATAAAAACCGTTTTACCCTCCCGGCAACGGCGCCAAAAATTTGATTGAGGCTAAACCTGCACAAAAAATACGAGATTATAGAACTTAAGAAAGGAAATGTGCAAGTGCTCAATACTTCCGCTATAGCAAGTGGCTATGCGGGTCGTGATCCACAAGGAGGGTTTGCGATGGAAGCTTTTACGGTTCTTTATTGAAATGGTTAAGAAAACAAAAGAAAGTTCTTCTCTGTTTTTAAAGTTAAGAAAATGGAAAAGAAAGTTGTTAAAGTTAAGAAGAAAGCGGGAGATGAAGAAGGTGGAAAAATCAGAAAACGATAAAAAGCGACTATGTACAAATGAAATGAGTGGAGAAGAAAGAATGAAAACGGTTTGGAAGAAGTGGTGTTTGTGATTTACTTTACAGAAATGAAAGAAAGAAATAAAAGAGTTACTTACCTTCTTTTCATCAAATGCTTACCTTGAGATCTTAGCTACGAAGTTACCTTGAATTAGAGGCATTCAGCGCATAGCCCATAAGATTTGAGTGTTGGTCTTCATCCACATTACATCATCAAGACTACTTCAAGAATGAAATGATACAGAGAGAGACTCTACTCCATCGTCATGAGCTATCGATGGCACTCGCAATGGCAAGGCTCTTTCGATGCTTCTAGACTCACTTGGAAGACGATTGTACGAAAAAGAAGAGTAAAATAAAAAGAAGAAGAAGAAGAAGACTAAATAGAAGTACATACACAAAAAGAACATCGATTCGATTCCATTACAATCAAAGAAAAGAAATAAGTCTTACACCGGTGTCACTCCAGCTCAAGCTTCAGTCTTGTTCTTCGATGCAAGTCGATCTCCTCTGAATTACATAAATGAAACCTAAAATTACATAAAAAGAAAGACTAAAAACCTAAACTAAGAAATGAAAACTAAGCTAAATCCTAATCTCTGCATTGGCGTCCTTTTGCCTTTGAGTGCAGGTATTTATAGGAGAAAATGGAGAGGGTAGAGGAGTATGAAGATAAGTAAATCTGGCAATTTTTGAACTCCCCTTATCTTCAAACTTGATTTGAGGTGGATATTCAGTTCTGATCTGTAGTTTGTTGGCCTGTTGATTGCTGAATATCACTTATCAAATGATAGAATTAAAAATAATGATCAACATAAGAGTTGTAGATCTGTCAGTCTGCTTTTTGGATCATCTTGAATCATCAGAATTGAGATTCTGTAGCAAAAGTTATGATTCGAATACTAAAATGTATCCAGTCAGAATCTGAATCAAACTTGCTTGATCTTTGCTTTAACCGATCGATTCTGAGAGGATTCTTCTCAACCAGTTTTCAACCTCTTGATTTTGCCCTGATTCAGTGTGTGTGAATTAATTCTGATTTAATTCAGAATTTTGGTGGGCTTTGGCTCATTTCTCTTCATCTCCTTGAAGAATGGGCCTGCAAATAAAATTAGCATTTAATTAGGACAATGCAGGCTTTTATTCTAAAATAAGTATGAAAATATGATATTTAATATGCAACATTAGCGACTAATCAAGCTGCTTTGGGAGTACCTTCCAAGTCAGGGAACAAATAATTTTCCCAGCTCTTCAAACTGCATGAAGCTCCCTTATGGCTCCCATGCATGCTTGAGCAAATGTAAAGGTGGCACATCAACTCCCAGTAAGTCTCAAACAAGGCGGGCTCCTGTTTCTCCACAAGTGTCAATTCCGCCTCACACGGGAAATATTCTTCATATGGGAGAGACCCCAAAAGCAGAGCGGAGACTTCCCACATCTCGTGCAGAGCCATGCCCAATTCGCCAACAGGGGTGAAGAAGGTCCCTGTAGCCGGGCAGTACACCTCAAAAATGGCATAGAAGATTGCTACGCCCATCTGAATGCCATAACAGGTCGCCCAAATGGCCTCGTAGAGTCCCAGCCTCTCCAGATCTTCCTCAAAATAGGCAAGGACATATAGAGTCAAGTCCCTCCACCATGCTTTGGGGGATGAATCCACCCCGGGGTCCTGAAATCAGTAGCAGGATAATTTTCATAAATCTTAAAAAACTGATTCCCAAAAGTCTGAGCCACCACGGGATTTTCTCCCACTGGGATGTCCGAAAGTACGTTCCCAAGGTGGAGACCCAATATACAACGAGGAGGACCCGCCCTCGTATAACCAAGGGACGGAGCTATCAACTTCCCCACGTGAATGGAGTCAGTAGTCCGAGTCACTTGCCACTGCATCTTCCGAGCCCTCGTCACACATTGAAAGAAGGACAAGGAAAAATGCCGCCTGCTAGATGGGAGATAGTACTTCTCACCATCCAATTTGAAAACCCACTGCCCCTCTCCGGCTAGCAGCTGGTGATCGTTGTCTGGCGCTGCATCTCCAAACATGAAACCGGGCTTCCGATAGATTCTTCGGTCGGAATCTTCAAGGGGAGCAGTAGTTAAGATGCTCCTCATGGTACGCTGTCCCCAGCATGAATAAGTGCATCCCGACCAGGAGCGCTCCGCTAACTGAATAGCGAAGCCTGCACTTAGAATTGCAGACTAACATTGCCATCTAACCCTCTAGCCGTTCCAAAGAGACTGTTCAGAGGACCAGGAGTATAGTGCACTGGAAAGACAAGAAGAAACTATATTAGTTCATTTACTGAAGAAAGCTAAGGCAAGAAAAATAATTTTGCCAAGGCGTAGCTTCGCTCCCTGAGCAAAGCAAGCCCAATTTTTAGTTTCGCCCCGAAGCTCAACTCCGCAACCACAGGATGCAGAAAGAATATCTAAGTATTAGCTTCGCTCTGAAAGCTTGGCCTCAACGCGAAGGAGCCCCAAGAGCTAACTTCGCCAGAAGAATACTGCTGCTTAAAAATTATTTCGAGGGCATTAAGGTCCTTTTTCAATCGCGCTTCTAAGGCTAACTTTGCATCCTATCATCCAACAGGATGTGAACCGCCTAAGGGATAGCTTCGCCTGGAAGCTTGAAGAAGAGACCCTTCGGTTCTCGAATTCCCAAATCAAGAAATCAAGAGAAATTAAGAGAGTTGAACTCCCTAAGATCACAGGATCACGATTGACCGCTCTGGATTAATCAAGGGTAACAGGAAGTTGGCTTCAAGAAGAGATGAAAATCTCTGAATAAAGAGGGAAAGATCCCTACCCGCGATAGGTCATTCGATGACCGGAGGAGGAGAGGGTCCCTCCGTCGTAGAGGTTACTACCTCTTTTCCTGCTCGTCTTTTGGGAGCCATCGGAGAACTGAAGAAGTTCTTGAATTATCAAACGAAGAAGAAAGAAGAAGAGATTTGGACTTCTCTAAAAATTCAAAGAGAAGTGGTTCCTTCTCTTTCAGCCTAATCGGGCTTTTATAGGCTGATGATTGCCTAAACTCTGCCTCCTCGAAAGGAGCGCAGGGGTCGTTTCAAATTAATTTGAAACAGCGCCTAAGCGCCTTTCTGAGAAGCGCTGCTTCAGCTCCGCTAAGGGCTAACTCTGTCGTGAGTTCAGTGTCGACTTTGCGCGACACTTGAATAACTTCGCTGAGAAAAGTGCCTTAAGCTCCGGCTTCGCAGAAATTCCGCGATAGCTCCGCCAGAGATTTGTTCCTGACTCAGTTGGGTGTCAGTCTCCAACTTCGCCGGAAGTTTAGCTCCGCTGAGAGCTTCTAATTCCTCGTAAGGAAAAGACTTACCTAAAGCTAGTCCACTCCAGGTGTTCTCGGATCAAAAAGGAGGAAACAAAGCAGATAAGAAGAAAATAAACATTTTATTTGATTCAAAAGGGAAGATACATTGACGCTACATCAAAGTGGTATTTCGTACAACCGAATCATTGCTCCAAAGGCATACAAGTGGTCCTATCTACTTCCAAGCCAAACTAACTGGACAAGAAAGGCCTTCCTCCTGCACAAGGTCGTAATCCTTCGCATAATGACAGATTTTGTCATCAAGAAGCTGGATCTTCTTTGATGAAAATTGGCAAAAGAAGGATCTGAGACCTTACAGGTGACGTCCGCTTTCCCGAAGTGGATCATCTCGGATAAGCAACTTCCAACCTCTTCTTGGAACACGCATCAATTGCTCCAGTATGTTCCTCTTGCTTAGGATTAAAGTTTCAGCTGGAAGATCAAGAGGAAAGTCTCTGGTCTCTTTCATCAAGACAAAAGACTGGCAAGCACAGTTCACTGCAATGCAAACTAGAAACAGGTTAGCATTAAATCAAAAAGAAAACTGCGAAGATAAAATGCTAAGTCAAATTCTTTGGGCGAATCAGTTCACATCTGATCTAGTGGTACTTCAATTACGCAGAGGATAGCCTCGTTTGCACAGTGAGGATGGGCTTGCTCAGCATAAGCCAAGTCTTAGCTCCGCTTAAGGCAGTTAGACTGAAGGAGCATCAAAAAGGGCCAAGTCCTAGCCTCGCCTATGTGGTTAAGCCAGACTGGTCCAGAGGGATACAGTCTTAGCCCCACCTATATGGCAAGACTGGCCTACGTGGCGGATTTAACAGGAAGATTCAATAGATCAAAACAGGAACCCTACATGGGAAAGTCTGTTTCCAATCAAGCGAGAATGATAGCTTCACCGAGAAGCTGGAAAATAGGGCTGAAGCCCTTCTCTGCAAATCAGTCAGATACGAAATAAAGAACAAGGGAAATCAATCCCTGAGGCAGCTGATAAAGCTAAAATAAGGGAGATAAACTCCCTAAAGTCACTAGTCCATTAGTGAAAGTCCCTGGATGACCGAGACTCACCAGTTCTTGGTCGGTTAATGATCAGAGTGGGCACCCCTACTATTTCAGAGATCTGAGTATCCTTCTCTGAACAACCAGGAGAAGTCATGAACAGACTGTTTCCCTGAAGAGGACTTCAAGTGTCCTATTTATAGGCCTCATGGTTTGACCACACCGTCGCTACTTCAAGCTTAGAAACGCGGGTGAATTTAAGGCATTCAAGCACTGAGCCTTGAGAAAAGGAATAGTCTCCCTCGGAAATGCGCGCAGAAGCAATGATCTTCCTCATTAATGCAAGAGAGGTTATTCTAACCTCGAGAAAAAGGAGCAATCCTTCTCGTAACTAGCCGAAAGGCAGTTAGCCTCGGGAAAGGAACGTCGTTCCAAAACTGATTTGAAGCGAGGTTACTCCGGGAGGCCCAGCCGCGAAGCTACCCAGAATCGCAAATCTACACGATTCTTCGGTGAACTTATTCCAATCCGGAAGTAGGATTGAAAGCGAAGCTGAACTCAACCACTATGGCGACGTTCGTACTTCACATACCATCAATTAAAGCAATTCAAAGTATTTCGGAGTTTGAACCATTCCATTGCAGACTTACAAAAATTTTGAAGGGGGTCTTGTTGACACTCTAAAAAAGACAAGATTCTTGACTGGCCTGAACAATGTCTAAACTTGTTGACATTTACAAAAGACAAGTGACAGACAAGCTGACGACCAGTTCTGTACCCATCTCCGAGGGACAAATCAGCAACTTGGACTCTACTGATCCAGTGAAGTAGACAGTGAGCCCAGATTGTCTTTAAAGAGACCTAAGTAGGCCTAAGATGCTAAGTTAGCTCAACACTTAGTATCGCATGAGCCCAAGGGGATAGCCTCACCTGAGAGGCTAAGTTTGTCTGACTTCGCCTTGGAGCTGTTCAAAGCTCTATCAGAGAGCTAATTTATAGCTTCGCCTGAAGTGCTCAGTTAACTCCGCAGAGAGTTAGCTTCGCTCGAAGCCACACGCAACCACGCAGAAGGATGGTCGGTAGCTTCGCCACAGATGTTTATCCAGCTCCGCTGAAGAGCTTTCTTCTGACTTCGCCAGATGCTCCTTCCAGCTCCGCTGCGAGCTCGACGCGGCAGCTCCGCTGCGGGTCTTTATGGTCAACTTTGATCAATCAAAGCTCCAGATGAGATCAAATCTATTCTGGATCAAACCTAATCGAGATCAAATCTGAGATCAAATATGGCAATTGTTTACCATAATCCCTTGACTCTCCTAAAACAAGTAAGAAGATCAGGGGAGATCCTTCAAATATTTGGAAAAAATCAAAACGGATTAGGAGATCGACACTACCTGCTATTCCTAGCTTCGCAGAAGCTGATTCTAGCATCGCGGCAAGGCTACTTTCCAAATTTAAATAGATTGACTTAATCTGTTTCCAGATTTACAAAGGGACAATTGTACCCCTGCTCTCCCTATAAATAGCCCACCAGGGGTATATGAACACACACACACGGAGATATAGGCTGAAAGAAGAAAAGAGACGGCTAAACAGAGATCTATTCTCTTGCTTCCAAGAATTCAGAGAACTACTTCTCTAATCAGGGTGCTAATACCCTAAGATCCTCCTCCCTCTCAAGGAATTTCTGGAATCAGGCGAGAAGGAATTCCCAAGCGGAGACAGTTTGAGAAGAACAAGAGGGTTCTACCAACCTTCTGTTCTTCGATTCCCTGAACCAGGCGAGAAGGGAATCCCGTCAGGCAACAGACTGACCGTCTGATCGATCGCATCGTCAAAGGGACAAAGTGGTCGCGCGCTGACCAGACTCCTATCGGCACACTTCTCCAGAATCTCAGAGGAGATCTACTTATAATCTTTTTATTGCAAAAGAATTACTTGTAATTCAGCTCCTTGACCCCTTTTTGTAAGTTTTCCCCCTTTGCAAAATCAATGAAAAACAACTTTCACTTGCCCGTTCGTCTGAGGGTGATAAGCCGTGGACAATTTATGAGAAGTAGAGTATTTCTGCATTAGGGCTTCAAAAGCCCGGTTGCAGAAATGACACTCGTTTTCACTAATTATCACACGGGGGGCTCCGAAGCACGAAATGATATTTTCCCTTAAGAATTTGATGACAACCTGGTTGTCATTTGTTCTCGTCGGAACAGCTTAAACCCACTTTGAAACATAGTCTACAGCTATCAAGATGAATTAGTTGTTGTAAGACATAGGAAAGGGTCCAATGAAATCAATGCCCCATAAATCAAAATTTTCTAACTCCAAGATCGGTGTAAGGGGCATCATGTTTCTTCGTGTGATTCGACCCGTCATTTGACATTTGGCACAGAGTTTGCAAAAAGTATAGGCATCTTTAAAGAGAGTGGGCCAGTAGAACCCACTCTGAAGGACTTTCTCAGCAGTCTTTCGTGGACCAAAGTATCCATCATAGGCTAACTCATGATAAAATGTCAAAACACTTTGATGTTCATCCTCAGGAAGACACCTTCTAATTATCTGGTCAGGGCAATATTTGAATAAATACGGTTCATCCCAAAAGAAAAACTGTATTTGTGTCATAAAACGATGCTTGTCCTGATCTGACCAACTTGAAGGTGTTTGTCCAGTAGCAAGGTAGTTTGCAATATCAGCATACCAGGGCTCTTTATACATCGTGAAGATGTGTTCGTCAGGAAAGTTTTCATTGATAGGTATTGTCTCAGTTGGTGCATTGGGAATTCTCGAAAGGTGATCTGCCACTACATTCTCAACACGCATTTTATCTTTAATCTCCAAGTCAAACTCTTGCAAAAGAAGTATCCATCAGATCAGTCTAGCTTTTGCATCCTTCTTTTGCATCAAGTATCTTAGGGCGGAGTGATCGGTGAAAATCGTTATCCTAGACCCTAGTAGGTATTGGCGAAACTTCTCCAACGCAAACACAACTGCTAAAAATTCCTTCTCAGTCGTTGTGTAATTTAGTTAGGCATCGTTGAGCGTCCTACTAGCATAATAAATTACATGTTGTCTGTTACATCTGTGGATTGCTCTCTGCAATCTAGTTTTGGTTTCCTCCCACGAAATCTGAGGGAGGTTTACGAATTTATTTCCTCTACTTCGTATTTCCATCATGGCCCCATCTATATTTGCTGAAAAAGACTTTATTAGGATTTTTAGTGATATTAATGGTTATGGCCACATCTCTTTGGATCGAATTCATGAATGGAATTGGTATGCATTAGTCTACGATAACTCTGACCACGAGGCTTACCATTATCCCGAGCTTGTCAAGCTCTTCTATACTTCACTTGATCAAGCCTCTATTAACTATGACACAAACCAATTCATGGGGCACATGCCCACGGGGGACCTTGTTATAACTGTTGATATGTTGGAAGACTATACCAAGTCCCCAGTAACCCACACCATCGCGACCCCCTACCTTTAATCGACTACATGACAGTCATGGGGGTTCGTTGTACCGAGCAAGATAGGGGGCTCAAAGCCAGTACGATGTTTCATAACATCCATTGCGTTGGACGATGGATCCAACGCAACATATTAGGACTTGACCATACGACCTCCTTCAATAGGTCGGTGCTGCAGATCATTCACGATCTCATGACTCGACAGCACACCATCTGCATTAACACGATCATATTTCATGCTATCATCACTAAATCCACGCGCACACGCGGTGCCAAATACTCGCATCCCGTTTTGATCAGTCGTCTGTGTAGGAACTTCTTACCAGATGCGGTCTTTGACTCGTACGATAGGGTATTTGTTGCACAAGAACGGGCTACAAGTGCTTACAATAGTTGCCTTCAAGCAGTCTGAACCCCTAGTGTGCAGTCTGAAGATGCCCCAGCCGAGTCCTCTTCGGAGGAACTTTAGGAGGATGATGATGAGCCGACCTTTTAGCATCAGGACCCCCCAACTGATTAAGCCTTCATGTCTACCATTTGGCGTGGCATGAAGAAGATATTTAAGGGGCAGGTTAGACTACGAAAGAAAGTTGAGGAGCAGGCCACACGCCTCGACCGCATCGAGTAGGGTTGTGGCATTCGCAGTCGGCCGGACCTAGTGTAGGCTGTCTAAAGATCACCAAAAGACAAGTCACCAAAAAGCAGAATTCTAAGTTCCAGACGCAGGGCTAATTATGGCCACCATTGTGGCACCAAGGCGCGAGGGTCGAAACTCGCATCTCAGCAGCACTGCAGCACCAAGGCGCGAGGGTCGAAACCCGCGTCTCAGCAGCACTGCAGCACCAAGGCGCGAGGGTCGAAGCCCGCGTCTCAGCCAGTACTACAGCACCAAGGCGCGAGGGTCGAAACCCGCGTCTCAGCAGCACTGCAGCACCAAGGCGCGAGGGTCGAAGCCCGCGTCTCAGGCAGCACTGTAGCACCAAGGCGCGAGGGTCGAAGCCCGCGTCTCAGCCCAGCAGCACTGCGACACCAAGGCGCGTGGGTCGAAACCCGCGTCTCAGTTATAACTTCCCTCGTTATGGGGTCAATCACCACCCACATAATGAGAAAGTTAGCCCCCATTATGGAGTGTTTTTAGGGGGCACGTTCACCCCTGAAACCTCTATAAATAGCCCTGTCGCTATGAGAGATATACAGATAGAGAGGGAGACATACAGGGACACGGACGCACATAAAGAGAGAGAGAGAGAGAGAGAGAGACAGAGAAGGAAAGAGAGTCCAACTCTTCAGTTAACTTGCTGCGTACAAGTTAATCTTTGCCTACAATCTCTTTGAGATTTCTGGTCGACAGAGCTGTGTTACTCCGTCCACCATCCGAAGAGAAGATCCCCAGAAGTTCTCGACGTTCACCCGGTCAACGGAAAACAAGATTCACTTTCCATCGCCACTTGAAGAACCCAGCACTAAACAAAGGGGAGATTCAAGACTCAACATCTCCCCTCCCTTGTAGTCGGAGCATTAGTTTGTTGTAATCTTTCAATTGATTCAAGGAAACTTTACACGAATCCTTCTCCGTACCAAACAAGAGATGGCGACTCCGCTGGGGAAGATTTTCGTTACTGACGAACAAGTTGTAGCGCAAGGTGACGTCCTCTATAAGGGGAAAACGGTCGAATCGCTCGTCGTAGAATTCGACCAGGCAAAGTTGAAGAGTTCCTCTATTCTGGCTCCAAGAGCCCAAAGGCCCGAGCCTACCGCAGGGTCTCTACGGGGACTTGCCCCGAAATCCGCTCTGAGCCTCTCTCAGAGGCAGCTGCTGTGAGGGATGTTGTGGCCAATCACGCCATGCGTGACACCCACGCCAACGTCTCTCAGGAGACCCGCGTGTTCAAGTTCTCTGGTGTCCAGCCAATCCATCCTCTTCCTCAGCACCAGGTCGTCGTTGGTTTCTCTCAACCCTGTTGGCCCAAAGGCCTATCACCCTAGTTTTGATGATGATCAACTCATGAAGTTATGATTACTAATGATCTTGTGTTTAATTAGTGACAGATTCATTATCAAGATCTTAGTAGGTGTGGAGCTTCAATAAAGGATTTAAAGACAAGTTGGAAGCTAGCACCGGTTGATTCACGAGCCTATGCATCAAGAACACATCTAGAGATGAGCTCGGTGGATTGCATTTGGACCAAGTCAAGAAGATGAGAAGCCTTCAAGTGAAGACTTCAAGAGGATGAAGACTTGTGTCTAGGTATAAGATTTTTATTTGTTTTAGTTAAAATGTAAAGGATAGAATAGATTGGTGGATTGCTCAAGTCATATCACACACACACTCTTGATAGAATTGTTTTCATGATAAAAATTTCATTTCATAAAAGATTTTCTTGTTAAGAAAAGATTTTTATTTGTGATAAAATACAATTTGGTTTTTGGTATTCATGTATACATATCTTATATCCAAAACCATGTTTAGTGCTTTATGTCAAAAACTAGATATTTCATCTTGATTGTGTAGTGGATCATATCCATACACACTATGCCTTAAAGTATATCTTGTTTTTGTATTTGATGAATATTTGGAAAAACATGTTGATTTAGAAAAACAGTTTTTATTATGAGTGTAATACCCCGTTCCCGGAATACGTACTTAGTTACGTATTCAGATTTTTCGATCGTATTTTTTCGATTTACCTTCGATAATTGTTTTGTATTACGAACTATTTATATGAATGTTTTGCCTTGGATTGGGATTCGTGGACTCGGAGTCAGCCCTAGTCTGAACCGAGGGCCCGATCCTAGAGTATTACTCGATTTGGTCTTTCTACTATTCCGATTTGACCGATTTCAGTTTTAAACATCGTTTTCCAATATTTTAGATTTTATATGATTTTCTGGAATTTTCCTCAATTAAATGAAATTCTTCAAAACCGGTGTCGGCCAGTGCCGCTGACCGATTCCTGGATTTTTAATTCTCAAACAGTTAGGAATTTCATGATGATTCTTTAGACTTTATTTCTTAGAATCACATTTCTTACCTACATGCTTTTTCTGAGGATTTTATGATTTTATGAAAATTCCATCGGAGTCGGTAGATAACTGGTTCTGGGATTTTTAGTTTTAAACTATAAAGTATTTCTTCAAACGGATTTCACTATTGGTCTTTATATATTATTATTGATTTTTGGTAATTATTTCGGGTCGTTCCGAGATACTTGAATTTCGGACGATTCCGGCGTTTTCCGTGATGTTTTCCGTATCCACGACTTAACCTGGGAACTTGTCTTTCCAATAGTTTTATTTCCTAATGTCCAAGAGAAATATCTTCTCCCTTATGTTTCTTTCCTTTTTCCTTTCCTTTATTTCTTTCTCCACAAACCAAAGCATTTCCATTTTCCAAAAATCCCATTTTTCCTCCAAAATTTCCACCAACTCCCACCTACCCCATTAAATGCATTTCTCTCTCCCTCATCCCATGGCCGGCCAAGTGGCCAAGAGAAGGACACTCACCTCACCCCCACTTTGCAATTAAGCCCTCCCCTTTCATTTAATTGCAACTCCCTTTACAAAATCCAAATCCTATATATACATTTCCTTTTCATTTCAATCCCTTTCTTTTCATTTCTCTTCACCAAAAGCCAAACCCTGGCTTTCACCACCTCCATCTCCTTCATCTCCACCAAGGCAACCACCACCACTTCTCCAACCTAGCTTCATCTTCTTCTTCCTTCATCACCATGGAAACAACCACCAAGGTCATCAACTCCATCAAAGACTCCACCTTTTCTTCATCGTCAACTTCCATCATCAACCATCTCTTTTGGTAGGTAATTTTCATCACCAAGACTTGGTTATTTCTTAGCATGCTTAAGTTCACATATCATGTTCAATTATGTCTTTAAATCCTTGATTATTTAGTCATCAAACCCAACCCTAGAAATCTGTTCTGTTTGCTGTTTCCAGACGATTAGTCGACTTGACCTAGAACCTAGTCGACTAGAAACCCTTAGCTGAAACTTAACCTTTTCTGGAAACACTGTATTAGTCGACTTACCTATTTTCCTAGTCGACTAGAGGCCCTTAGTCGACTACACCCTTGACCCTAGTCGACTAACCTTGCTTGAAACCAGAAACCTTAACTCTCGGCCCTAGTCGACTTGACTATATTATTAGTCGACTATAGACTATTAGTCGACTACCCATTCTTCCCTAGTCGACTAATTTATCCTGAGACGGAAACCCCAACTTTCTGTATCACAGACTTAGTCGACTTAAGTATCTGTTAGTCGACTTAAGATCATTATTAGTCGACTACCCCTCCTAACCTAGTCGACTAACTATTCCCTGAAACCAAACCCAACTCTCTGGAAACCAGTTCTAGTCGACTATACCAGACTGTTAGTCGACTAACTCCACTATTAGTCGACTACTTTTCCATCCTAGTCGACTAACTTTGCCTAGCCATCTTAGTTGATTCCTTTCTTGAACATGAACCTTACCCTCTAGACTTACATCACCTATAGGTATTACTTGACTTGTCTTTAGACACATCATCTTCCATTCTTTCTCTCTCTCATCTTCACTCTACATATTTATATCAGGTTTTGTGGCGCATCCCAGGCTTCCGTGAATTTCGGATATTTCGGTATATTGGTGACTCAGGCGAGTGTTCTCACTCGCTACCCTCTTACTTCTTATTTCATTGATTATGCGCATGTTCTCGCTTTAGCTTTCATGTATTTTATTTCATGTTCTGTATCTTTTATTGCTTTATGCTATGCGTGGCCGACCCTTCGTGGTCGTTGGACTTGTTGGACCTTGGGTCCTTACTTTTATATTACCACTTGGCATTACTTTAGACCTGTTAGTTATGTGCTACCATTTGACATATGTATATCACCTGACATCTAGTGTGTTATCACCTGACCACTTGGCATGCTCTATGGCAAGACCCTATTGGTATGACCTGACTTACCCAGACTATTATCAATCTCTTGACATAACTTGCCACCTGATTACTATCAATCTCTTATATGCTTGGTTGCTTGTTAATTATCATCATCCTGTCATGCTATCACTTTACACCCAGCATGATATACTTGACTTGTGATTATCATTCTTACGGGAACTTGACTTATTATCCTGTATCATGATCAGTGACTTGTTTTCCTGCTTTACATGCAGTGACCTGACTATGTTATACTTATGTACTCCTGATTCCTGATCATGTCTATTTCCTGTTTTCCGTAAAGTGATAATTAAACTATTGAATCTTAAAATGGACCAACTTGTATTGGGTCGGGGGAAACATGCGGATATCGATATGTGTTCGTGTTTACAGTGGCATTAGGTTGTGCACTATATATCCGGTCTTACCTGTGGTACTCCAGGGGACCGAGGGGAGTGCTTTCTCCCTTTCCTGTTTATTGTCATGACAAGGGCATACATAAGTCCCTCCTGTTTAGCCTTGCGGCAGGTTCCGTCTTCAAGCAACGGAACAATCCTGGGCCGTGGTCCGGGTATGCACGGGACCCACTGTAAACATAGTTCGTTGATACAACCGCTGTTTCCAATAACAACCTCGACTTGCTTATATATGGATGTATGTGAGTTGGCCGTACACCGAGCCACATACCTAGATATATGGGTTAGACGAGTAATAATAAAGTGTCATAATAACCGGCTCTTTAAGTTGTAAGTAGAGGTATGTGGAATGGGACGCATACCAAAGCCTGCAACTTAAACGGCTATGAATCTGTGATGTGCCTTACCGTATTTGATTCTTCGGGACTTTATATCGGATTTCCTGTTTTATGAGTATTATGTTATAACTACCTGGTAGCTCGGATTGGTTTTTATTCGGATTTCCTGTTTTATGATTCTCATGCCATGTCTATTCATACCTGCTCTATCTTATCTGCCTCCTGAGTATTTCCCACTTGATATATGCATTATTGTGCTCACCCTGCTTCACCACTTGGTTTTGCTTCTACACTCGCCTGGGGAGTATCATTTGACTCCCCTGGATTCTCACGTCCAGGTCCTGGAGCCCGGAGCGTGTGGATTTCTCCCTTTGCTGATCAGAGTAGCGCAGCGGTAGCGTGGACCTCCAGCCGACCGTCCTGAGCCACATCCTTCCAGGCCCCCTGTGAGTCTCTCGAGTTTTCCTTTTTAAACTCGTGAGTACCTTTATGCTGTTTTACTCTTGTACATCTGCTTGTATTCCCGCATTTGCGCATGTTAGTGATATGATATTCATGTAATATTAGATCACTACTGGTGATAATTCTGTAATTGTATATATGTATTGGAATGTATAATGCACCATTTGCTTCCGTACTCTGATTCTTGTCTGTACTGATGCTTAGCGTATATACGGGAGGGTAGTTCTGACCTACGTATATACGTTGCAGTGACGTCCCCGTATCCGTGGAATCGGGGCGTTACAATGAGCCAATATTTTCAAGTTGCAAAAATAGTCAAATCTTTAATAACATGCCTTGATTTTGTGCAAGCATGTTTCTATATCATAAAACTATTTTTGTAGAATTTTTAAGTATTTATGGGATTTTTTATTAAGCCAAAAAGACCAATCTTTAATCCCAAAATTTTCAGGTTCTGGCAGTTCTGATTTTTCAGAACTGACAGTGGCCGGTCGACCGGGTCGGTCGACCGGACGTGCACGGACGTGCACGCCTGTGTGCACTGGAGAACGGTCGACCGGACCGGTCGACCGCTTCAGAGAGCTTTGCTCTCAGGAAATCTCGGTCGACCGGGCCGGTCGACCGACAGAGAGTTTACTCTCTTCTCCAGTTGCTCGGTCGACCGGGTCGGTCGACCGGAGGCTGCAACGGTCGGATTTTGACCGTTGCCGGTCGATCAGACCGGTCGACCGGAAGCTCTGACAGAGCCCAACGGTCAGATTTTTCTGGCCTCTATAAAAGGGGGTTTTGTCATTGTTTTGAGCTAAGATTTTTGGAGACCTAAGAGCTAGTTTTTCCCAGTCTTTCTGAAGGATTTTTCTCCACAAAATAGAGTGCCAATATTTCCTATCAAAAGGGATTTTATCAAGAGAGTGTAAAATTAATTTCTTGTGTTTTTCACCAAAGTTCTTTCCTTGCTTTTCTCACACCACACTTGAGCTATCCATTACTATATTCCTATAGGTGTGTTGTAGTGAGAGTGACTTTAGGTGATCAAAGTGTTGTGATCACCAAAGATCTTTACTTTGTACTTTGAGGAGACGGGCAAGTGTGCTCGTTGTTGGTGTGGAGTTCGGTTGTGAACTCTTTGGTTCGAGGTGCGGCCTCGGCGAGTCAGTGGACTTGCGTGTGTAAGGGACTTGGGAGTCCGAGGGCTTGTAGGTGTTGCGGCACCAAGGAGAGATCCGGTTGGATCGTGCATAGTGGAAATCCTTCGTGTGTCGAAGGCGGGGATGTAGAGCAAGTGTGCTCGAACCTCGAAACAAACCCTTTGTGTTTGCGATTGCTCACTCTTGCTCTCTCTCTCCCTTTGTCTCTTTTATATCTTGCATTCAATTATTGTCTATCTTTATATGCTTGATATACCCTTGTGCTTAATTGTTATATAATTGCTTGGGATTGATTGTCTAACACTTGTATTCAACCAAGAGAGCCAACGCGGCACCTCAACCCATTCAAGGGGAATCTAGAGGAGTTTGTCCAGAGCCTCGCAAGGGGAATTCGGCAACACTCTTGTGTTATACATAAGTGTTTAATTAAAAGAAGTTTAATTTGGTCATCTTAGTTTTAATTCCGCATTATTTGTTCATAAGTGACCATTAGATTAGCCATCACCTATTCACCCCCCTCTAGGTGATCTTACAATTGGTATCAGAGCTAGTGCTCTTGATATTGGGTCTAACAACCTAAGAGTTAAAGATCCTTCTTTTAGGCTAATCACTTTATTTGTACACACACCATGGACTTTATGTCACCACCCACTTTTGATATTCTTAACATCCAAACTTGGAAGGTTAAGATGTCATTGTACCTCAAGGCCTTAGGAATTCATGTCTATCTTGCCACTACTAATAATGCATATTGTATAGATGGTAAGAATATTGAGGCTAATGCTAAAGCCCTTCATGCTCTTAAATGTACCCTAAATGATGACTATTTATCTAGGGTTGCTAACATTGATTCGGCTTTTGTAGCTTGGAACATCATCACCTCCCTTGGCGAAAATGAACAATATTATGCGGGGAGCGATTCGGACGTTGGGAGCGACACCTCCAACGTATGCTACATGGTCCAAGGGGATAACCCCCTTGAGGTAAACACCAAATCCGATGATGAGGATGTAGACATGTCATATGATGAGCTTGCTACCTTTTGTCATCTTGTGCTTGAAAAATATGACATGATTAAAAAGAAAAATAAAAATTTGAAAAAGGAACTTGATTGCATGCATGTAGAACATGACTCTTTTAGAAGTAACATTGCATGTTTAGAAAAAGATAATAAAATTTTGAAAAAGAATTTTGATGCCATGCTTAATGATAAAGATTCTTTAGAAAATAAAATGGCATGCTTAGAAAAAGAAAATGAAGATTTGAAAAATGAGAATATTTCCTTAATGTCTAAATTGAATGTTTTATGTGAAGAAAATATGATTTTGAAAAATAAGATTGATTTGGTGGAAAAACAAAAGGAAGATGTTTTTCAAGAAAATAAATCTTTGAAAAGAAAAATTTGTGAAAAAGAAAAAGATTTTGTTTCACAAAAGAAAAAGAAAAGTGATTTTATATCTCATCATGCTTCTCATGCTCACATTGATCAAAATGAGGTTAAAAATTTGAAAAATAAAATTGATAATTTGAGCTCTAATTTGAGCTCATGTGCATTCAATCATACTAAGTTGGAGTCAATGTTTCAAAGAAACAAACTCCTCATGTTCATGCACATCACTCTCATCATCATGCTTATGTTGCACACCATGATCACAATCCTACACATAAGCATACTAAGGTGTACGTATGTACACATTGTGGCCGCAAGGGCCATTTAGCAAAATTTTGTTTTGATAAGAAACCTCATTTATATTTTGCTAAGTATAAAAGGTTTTGGGTGCCTTACAACAAGACTAACCTCAAAGGACCCAAGAAAATATGGGTACCAAAACCCCCACCCTTTGATTTTGATGTAGGTGAGGGCTCTCACAAAACGTGAGAGATTTGGTGCCTTGATGGTGGGTGCAATTGAACTAAAATGACACATACTTGGAGCACCGCTATCAAGGAATTTTGGTGGGTCAACCACCATGCTAGGAGCTTTGAAGTTGGTAACAATTTCTAAACTCCTATTTCATTTATGTACATGCCTTTTAATTTCATGTATCATATAGCATGTTCATATTTTTTTGGTGCTTCTTGTGGCATTTACATGCTTAAATGTAGAATGTGTCAAAACTTGTATTTATACATATATGAATAGTGAACTACAATTGACTTATATATATTTGAACTTCATGCTCATTTGTATTCACTATATGCATGTGTATAGGCTAGTTTTGATGATTCCGTCATTTATACTTGTTATGCCTATCTTTGATCTTACTTCATGTATATGTGTGTTTAATTCAAATCTAATAAATATACATGTATACCCTTGAGTCATTTGCCTTCATGCAATATATATTGGACTCTTTTCATATTTGGGATATGTATGTATATTGTTAGAATTGGATAAATCATAAATATACCATGAAGATTAGTATTTTAAATAAGTAATAAAAAAAATTGATGATTTTTCATGTTTTTGATTTGTATTAAAGATTAAAACATGTGTAAAACAAAATGTGATTTATGATCTTTTTGAGCTTGAATGACTACTTTCATAAAAAATACTATTTACATGATCTTTTGAACACTCATCTTTATGATACAAAATATTTTGAGCTTTATAGACCATGAGTGATTAAATCTTTGTGCATTTAGTATTGCTTTATGAAAAATATATGATTTGTTTTAAGATGAAAAATAAGATTTTCATGAGATTCATGCCTCACTTTCTATTTTCATGAAAATACCATTTACATAACCTTTGAACACTCATCTTTTATGATAAAAGATAATTTTTGAGCTTTATGGACTATGAGTGCTTAAACTTGTATGTATTTAGTATAATTCATGAATAACATATGATTTCATGCTTGTGAAGGATCTTTAACTAGTTTTTCAAAAATTATTTATAACTAGTTATTTATTCTTCAAATTTGGTAGTGCTTAAACATAACTATTTTTAAAACCTACCAATTTTTGGTTATGAGTATATACATGATTTACAATGTTAATTTTATAATTGGTATATTACTCACATTTTGGTTCCTATATATGTATGCCCTAATTTTCAAATTGGTCTTATCTATTCACATACATATATATGATTTTTTTGTGCCTGCTTTACAATTGATTTACATTCTTAAAAGCACAAAAAGTTTATGCTAAGTTCACACCTTATATTAGCTATGCATAAGCTTATGAAAAATAAAAAGATTTTATTTTAGATCTTTCATTTGGTATCAATAGGCCTCAACTTCAAATTTGTTATATGATTACAATTGATATCAATATGTTTGAAACAAAAAAATTTTTTTTGCAATGATAACTTGATATCACACATCTTCAAGTGCTATTTTCTATTGGTATCAAAATTACAAATTATGATTGGTTCAAAATTTGTTTATTGGGAAAAGTTCAAAATTTTGTTTTGATAAAGAAAAATTAAAAATGTTTTGTTTTGTATTTCCTATATGCAAGGAGAGCTTAACATCTCTCTTACATATAGATTCATGTTGAGTATATTATAAATTGAGGAGCTTAACATCTCTTCTTTATATGATATACGTGTGTAGGGGGAGCTTCACATCTCCTTCTATGCATTACATAGTTGTGTTGTGTGAATTAGGGCTTCACATCCCTCTTTCATGCAATGCACATTGTAGGGAAGCTAACTTAACGTCTTCCTCTTCATGAATGTATATCGCATATAAATCTTTATTGGTTGATTTGTATACCCCTACTTATTTCTTTGTTTTGACAAAAAGGGGAAGAAAATTTTTTTTATTTGATTTTACTTTGAACCCTTTGTTGATGAGTGACAAAAAGGGGGAGAAGTATTTGAGTATATATGCATGTTTTCTTTGCTTAAGGGGGAGAAGTATTTGTCTTCCTTGTTAGTTATGCATATATGTTTTGTATTGCAATAGGAGAAAAAGATTTTGATTTATGCTTGTTGCATGTTTTATCTCCATACTTGCATACATATTCGCGTGCCTCATTGCCATATCTATTATTTCTTGTTATGCATGAGTTAAGGGGGAGCTTCTTTGAAGCTTTACTTTAATCCATGCATATATAACTCCATGAGTTTTGTCATCATCAAAAAGGGGGAGATTATTGGCCCAAAGGCCTATCACCCTAGTTTTGATGATGATCAACTCATGAAGTTATGATTACTAATGATCTTGTGTTTAATTAGTGACAGATTCATTATCAAGATCTTAGTAGGTGTGGAGCTTCAACAAAGGATTTAAAGACAAGTTGGAAGCTAGCACCGGTTGATTCACGAGCCTATGCATCAAGAACACATCTAGAGATGAGCTCGGTGGATTGCATTTGGACCAAGTCAAGAAGATGAGAAGCCTTCAAGTGAAGACTTCAAGAGGATGAAGACTTGTGTCTAGGTATAAGATTTTTATTTGTTTTAGTTAAAATGTAAAGGATAGAATAGATTGGTGGATTGCTCAAGTCATATCACACACACACTCTTGATAGAATTGTTTTCATGATAAAAATTTCATTTCATAAAAGATTTTCTTGTTAAGAAAAGATTTTTATTTGTGATAAAATACAATTTGGTTTTTGGTATTCATGTATACGTATCTTATATCCAAAACCATGTTTAGTGCTTTATGTCAAAACTAGATATTTCATCTTGATTGTGTAGTGGATCATATCCATACACACTATGCCTTAAAGTATATCTTGTTTTTGTATTTGATGAATATTTGGAAAAACATGTTGATTTAGAAAAACAGTTTTTATTATGAGCCAATATTTTCAAGTTGCAAAAATAGTCAAATCTTTAATAACATGCCTTGATTTTGTGCAAGCATGTTTCTATATCATAAAACTATTTTTGTAGAATTTCTAAGTATTTATGGGATTTTTTATTAAGCCAAAAAGACCAATCTTTAATCCCAAAATTTTCAGGTTCTGGCAGTTCTGATTTTTCAGAACTGACAGTGGCCGGTCGACCGGACGTGCACGCCTGTGTGCACTGGAGAACGGTCGACCGGACCGGTCGACCGCTTCAGAGAGCTTTGCTCTCAGGAAATCTCGGTCGACCGGGCCGGTCGACCGACAGAGAGTTTACTCTCTTCTCCAGTTGCTCGGTCGACCGGGTCGGTCGACCGGAGGCTGCAACGGTCGGATTTTGACCGTTGCCGGTCGACCGGACCGGTCGACCGGAAGCTCTGACAGAGCCCAACGGTCAGATTTTTCTGGCCTCTATAAAAGGGGGTTTTGTCATTGTTTTGAGCTAAGATTTTTGGAGACCTAAGAGCTAGTTTTTCCCAGTCTTTCTGAAGGATTTTTCTCCACAAAATAGAGTGCCAATATTTCCTATCAAAAGGGATTTTATCAAGAGAGTGTAAAAGTGATTTCTTGTGTTTTTCACCAAAGTTCTTTCCTTGCTTTTCTCACACCACACTTGAGCTATCCATTACTATATTCCTATAGGTGTGTTGTAGTGAGAGTGACTTTAGGTGATCAAAGTGTTGTGATCACCAAAGATCTTTACTTTGTACTTTGAGGAGACGGGCAAGTGTGCTCGTTGTTGGTGTGGAGTTCGGTTGTGAACTCTTTGGTTCGAGGTGCGGCCTCGGCGAGTCGGTGGACTTGCGTGTGTAAGGGACTTGGGAGTCCGAGGGCTTGTAGGTGTTGCGGCACCAAGGAGAGATCCGGTTGGATCGTGCATAGTGGAAATCCTTCGTGTGTCGAAGGCGGGGATGTAGAGCAAGTGTGCTCGAACCTCGAAACAAACCCTTTGTGTTTGCGATTGCTCACTCTGGCTCTCTCTCTCTCTCTCTCTTTGTCTCTTTTATATCTTGCATTCAATTATTGTCTATCTTTATATGCTTGATATACCCTTGTGCTTAATTGTTATATAATTGCTTGGGATTGATTGTCTAACACTTGTATTCAACCAAGAGAGCCAACGCGGCACCTCAACCCATTCAAGGGGAATCTAGAGGAGTTTGTCCAGAGCCTCGCAAGGGGAATTCGGCAACACTCTTGTGTTATACATAAGTGTTTAATTAAAAGAAGTTTAATTTGGTCATCTTAGTTTTAATTCCGCATTATTTGTTCATAAGTGACCATTAGATTAGCCATCACCTATTCACCCCCCCTCTAGGTGATCTTACAAACCCCCACGACGCAACCGGAACGCTGAACGCCAACAGAGGAGGCGTGCGCGTCAACTGTAAGTTGGAACAACTGATCGTTCAACTGAGGCAGGACGCAAGGTTCAAACCGGCGTCTCTGCTGCACCACATCCGGCACGCGAAATCTGCGTTTGGCAGCCTAAACGTGAGGTTCACCAAGTTGGTTCCTCTAAAGCCCCACTCCCCAGACGCCAAGGTAAAACTCAGACGCCTTGTCGAGTACAAGAGGCACACGACTCTAGGCGTGGGGCCCAGCAGCCCTGCATCTCCCAAGCGTCTCTTCCCCGACGCAATAATCAGCAACGCGATAGCCGTGTCTCTTCTCAGCAGAGACGCCAGACGCGCGTCCTGAAGCCACGACGCGAGAACCGCGTCTCTGAACCCCGCGTCCTAGCTGTACAGAGCAAGGATGCCTCCCGCCCTCGGCATTACGAGGCTAATCTCTTTGATCCTCCTCCCACAGATCTGAGAGATTATTTGACGAAGAAAAGAAGTGCTAATCGAATCACTTCGTCATGTTGCTGCGAACGGCTTATCACCATGCTCTCTGAATGCCGTTGCAACTCAGGTGTAAACCAGCAGTCTCTAGTCAGACAGCTGACCCTGATTCCCCGATCAGTTAAAAGAAGTCGTTCCCATAGAAGGAGAGTCTTCTCTGATACTGAGTATCCCGAGCTCACTGCAAACATGACAAGCAGGAGCAGGGGAAAGCAACCGGCGATCAGCTCCGATGATGAATCTGACGCAGAACCGGAAGGAGTGTACCGACACACTCGCACCCGGACCGGGGCAATCCCCCCGATTGACTACAATGCCCTAGCCTGGGGCATTGCGGTGAATGACTCGCATTCCGCTATTGCAGAGTCGCAGGATTCAAACTCTTCTAGAGAAAGAGGCCTTTATATACATGACAGGCACTCCCGAGGAGACAGCCAGGCGCTTGGAGTAGCAAGCCCAGGCCCAGAAGGAACAACTCGAGATGATTCGTACTCAGCAAGAATCTATCGACTCCCTCAAGCAGATGCTCGCACAGTTGCTTGAAGACAAGAGGAAGTCAGCTGGCAGAGCCTCCTCTAGAAAGTCTAGGGGCAAACGAAAAGAGGGAGAAAGCTCATCTTCTGTACACATTGAGGAGAAAGAGCAGTCTACTTCTGGTTCGTCTAAATCTTCGTCGCAAGGAAAAGATGACCGAGGTCAGGGAAAGGTTCATTCTAGAAGAATGAATCAATTGGAGCAACGTCTTGAGGCCCTTACCAACCGGAAAGGCCTCCAAGAAGCAGGAGTGGTCCGGCCATATCCGGCCGAGTGGGACCTGGTACCATACCGTCCCAAATTCAAGGCTCCGACCCTCCAAGCATTTGATGGGAAAGGTTCACCGAACCAACGTATCTACTACTTCAAATCTCAAACAGGGAATGTGGTAGATAACGATGCCATCCTGGCACGTTTATTCATCAGCACCTTAAAAGGGCTCGCCTTTGAATAGTTCATGAAGCTCCCAGAAGGCTCCATTAAGAATTGGGGTGATTTGAAGAAGCTTTTCCTAACGCGCTTCTTTGAAGATGACTCGGAAGTCACCATGCCAACTCTTTTGGCCACCAAACAGCGAAAGGGAGAGTTCGTCAAGTCTTTCGTGAAAAGATTTCAGAATATGGCACTCCGATGTTCAAGCGGTATGACCCAGGTCACCCTGGTAGAAACATGCCGCCATAATCTACAAACCTCGCTCCTCGCCCAAATAGGAGTTGCTGAAAGCCGCACCTAGAAACAATTGATCCAACAAGGTGAGCAGGCTGAAGAAATCGTCGCCCGAGTTAGGGCAGAAGAAAACAAACCCAGACTTGAGAGGTCAACAAGGCGTGCGCCAGACATGTCCCTCCAAGCGAAAAGGAAGGATAACTTGGCGACAGAGACCAAATCTCCCGTCAAACCTCAACCGGTCAAGGGAAGTGGCTCTTCAAGCCAACCACGCGCCAGCAAGCAGTATTCCTTCAAGGACGAACATGTCGACTCGCTCTTCAAGTTACTCAACAAGAGCAACCAACTGAAGCTTCCTGAAGCTAGGCACCCTGAAGAAGTCGGTAAAACCGATAATCCCAACTACTGCTTGTATCACAGAATGTTGGGACACCCCACCAAGAGCTGTTACATCTTCAAGGACATCCTTCAGGCTCTGATTGACGCGGAGGTATTAAAACTCCGTCCAGAGCAGAAGAAGGTGACGGCCAACATGACGTCATTTCTCCAGTTTGGAAGACAACCTCCAACACCCTCTGGAGTAGTCCCTGTCCTAAAAGGAGAACTGAGAATGGTCAACACAGACCCTCACCAGCAGTAAGAGAAAAGCCTGGTACCTGTTCCCACACCACGGGGAGAAGTCATATGGGTCCATCCCGACCTTGTGGATGGCCAGCAATGGACTACTGTGACCAGCAGGAAGTCCAAAGGCAAAGCTAAAGCTTCATCCTGTAATGTGGTATGTGCTTCTCCCGAGAAGCAGAAACTGATGTTCCCTCGCTGACTGATTCAGAAGAGGAGACGATAGTTCTGGCCACAGAACCAAACCAACTGGTGGCAGAAACCCGTTCAGGGCAGTCATATTTGAAAAAGTATGACGAAATGGCGGTAACTCCTCCAAAAACCCGCTGAAGAGTCAGCCAAGCCTTCCACGAAACCACCCGTGGAGAAACAGAAAGAGCTTCGGTTCTCCAGGATCCTCTCAAAAGACATCGTGGAAGGATCCGCAGCGCCTTACCGCTTCGATGTCTTGACTCAACTGGCCAATATTACCCTTTATGAGCTCCTCAGGCTATCAAAGTTAACCAGAGAAGCTCTACAAGAGGCCCTCGCTAATGCTGAGGTTTTCATGACCCAGGTGCCAATCGGACCAAAGGAGGAAGATGTAGAGGATTGCCTCCATACCTCCCAAAATGTTCCCTGCATTACCTTCACAGCAGATGATATGCAGGTCAAAGGGAAACATGATCGACCCCTATACTTCACAGGGTATATTGGATCATCTGAGGTGAACCGCATTCAGGTGGATCCCGGGTCCGCATTGAGCATTATGCCTCACCGTGTCATGCAACATCTAGGGGTTCCTACTCATCGTTTGAGCGCTACCCAGACTACCATTTATTGTTTCAATGCCAATGGTACTCGTCCAATGGGGAAGATCAAGCTCAAATGCCAGATTGGGGACCTAAGGTCGGAGGTGACATGCTACGTCATCGATGCCGACACTTCCTACAATCTGCTGCTGGGACGACCATGGATTTATCGCAATTCTATCGTTCCCTCCACTCTCCACCAAGTCATGAAATACATTGACGGGAGTGGAAAGGTACGAAAGTTGATTGCCGAAAGGCATCCGTTCAAGGGAGTAGAGAATTATTTCACAGATTCCCTCCTGTATCAGAACTCTGTGGAAATAGGTGAAATCCCGCAACCAGAGGAGCCAGGCTCTGGTAATGAAGCCGACACCGAGCCAGAAAAAGAAGAATGCATGTGGGAGCTAGATCCACTTGTAAAGAGTACTAATAAGCTCGATGCTGATAATACCACCGATGATGTAGGCTGGTGGTATATTAATGAAGACTTAGATTTTGTGTATTTCTCTGTGTTTGCTTCTGATTCAGTGCCGTCAGACACTAGTACCGAAGTGGATGATGATCTCTGGTCGGCAATGGATGCTCTAATATCATTGCATGTACTAGTGAAATCATCCTTCGAAACATATCGAGATGCCGGTAATGCGCAGGAATCCATGTTCATGGTTCCAGCAAGACGGAAAGGCCAAAAACCAATCCTTTTTGGGCAAATTACGTCTGAACCAATGTCCTGTGAAGAATCAGAAGGCGAAGAAGAATCCCCTCAGTTCGGTCATTATGAGCCAACGACACTCAGAATGATGAAAAGCATGGGGTATGATCTAACAAATGGTCCAGGGTTGAACTTCGGTAAAGGAAGGAGAACTCTACTTCAATCTTTGTACCAAAAGGGAAAACCCCTGATTATTATCATCGGACTCGCAGGGGGTTGGGCTATGTATCAACTCCGATCCCATCAGCCTCTGATTCTGGAGTCATTGGGCCATGATTGCTCATCGGCCACGTCCTCGTGGGAATCAGATGCTAGTGTCGACAGCATCTTCAGAGAACTTTCAGTGAACATGGGGAGATGAAGAAATGATCCAATCCGATACAGATCCTTGGATCCAACACTTAAACCATCTTTGGGATACCCGCTTTGAACAGCGCTAGCCACCACAGAAGACATGTCCAGATCAATCTAGGAGATGAGGCTAATCCTAAGCCCATCTTTATAAGCGACAGCTTGTCACCTTCTGAGAAAAAGGATCTGATATCTCTTGTACAAGAGTATATAGACGTCTTCGCTTGGAATTACGAGGATTGCCTGGACTTGATCCTCGAGTGGCTATGCACCGCCTCAACATTAATACGGGCATAAAGCCCGTCAAACAACAACAGCGACGGTTTCGCCCAGAAATAATGGAGGCAATTCAATCAGAAGTCAGAAAGATTATAGACTCTGGCTTCATTAGAGAAGAACAACATCCCGACTGGGTGGCCAACATTGTTCCCGTTGCTAAAAAGAATGAAAAGATCCAGATCTGTATTGATTTTCATGATCTAAATGAGGCCTGTCCCAAGGACGATTCCCACTGCCGATCACAGATGTCATGATTGACAATACATGTGGATTCGAGCGAATGTCCTTCATGGATGGATTTTCAGGGTACAATCAAATCAAAATGAATCCTGACGACGAGAAACATACCTCTTTCAGGACACCACTGGGGGTATACTGCTACACCGTCATGCCCTTCGGACTAAAGAATGCGGGGCGACATATCAAAGGGCCATGAATGCCATTTTCCATTAACACATGCGCAAAACGGTGGAATGCTATGTTGACGACATCGCAGTAAAAAGCCGCGCTAAAGGTGATCATATAACTGACCTGAAGGTTATCTTCGACATCATGCGGGCCATCAGTTGAAGATGAACCCCACCAAGTCCTTCCTGGGGGTGGCCAGTGGCAAATTCCTCGGGTTTGTCGTAACCTCCACGGGAATATTTGGACCCGGAAAAGGTTCACGCTATCCAGGAGATGCAACCTCCGAGAAACCTCAAGCAACTCAGGGGATTGCAAGGACGATTGGCGTACATCCGAATGTTTATCTCAACTCTCCGGAAGATGCCAACCCTTTTCCAAATTAATGAAGAAAGGTGTTTTGTTCATTTGGGACAGCGCTTGCCAGCAAGCATTTGAGGAAATTAAACAATACCTCACACAACTACCAGTCCTTGCAACTCCAGTGTCCGGAAAACCTTTCTTGGTATACGTCCGAATAATGGATCATTCTTTAGGAGCTTTACTAGCTCAGAACGATGATCAAGGACGAGAGCAAGCAATCTACTATTTGAGTAGAACAGTGATCGGAGCCGAACATCGGTACAACCCCGATCGAGAAGGAATGTTTGGCATTAGTGTTTGCTATTCAGAAAATGCGACACTATTTGGTAGGCCAAACTATAAATGTCATATCAAAAGTCAACCCCTTGAGGTTACTCATGATGAAGCCTCATAGTTAAACGGCCGATTGGCAAAATGGGCCATATTGCTATCCCAATATGAAATGCACTTTTTACCACAAAAAGCCATTAAGGACAAGCGGTGGCAGATTTCCTGGCTGAGCATCCAGATCTGAGGGCAGCCAAACTTTACGAGGATCTCCTAGATGAGGTCGCTGAAGCCTGCCAGACTCAGACATCCTTCGAAAGGCAAGTGTGACAACTTTTCTTTGACGATGCATCGAGAACAAGCCCAAAAGGACATATAGTAGCGGGGGTAGGAGTAGTACTTGTCTCCCCACAGAACTATGTGATTCCTCGAGCTGTCTCATTAACCGAGCCTTGTTCCAACAATATGGCGGAGTACAATGCTCTTTTGATTGGGATGCAACTCGCCGATGAGGTTGGCGTTAAAAATCTCGAGGCGTATGGTGACTCTAAGCTCATCGTCAACCAAGTTCGCGGGGAGTACGAAGTCAGACATGAAGATCTAGTACCCTATTACAACGCAACTGTCCACATGGCCGAGAGGTTCATAAACTTCTACATTGACCATGTGCCACGCAAGCAAAATACGCATGCAGATGCACTAGCGTCCCTCGCTGCCTCCTTAGCTTTTCCAGCCGGAGCAGTGGAGAAAATATTTGTCCACAGCCATGACCTGTATTGTCCGAGAATTGCTCTTGAGGACTACCCGGAGCCAACAGGAAATCGTCAAGACAAGAAAGTGCTTGAGTCGTCAACCGGTCCAGAGCCTAAAGACTGGCAATTCCCTTATATGATTATGTCTTGTATCGCATCCTGCCTGAGGACACCAAAGAAGCGGCTGCCATTTGAAGGAAAACCCCAAATTCTACTATAATGCGATTATGCGAACATTGTATCGTCAATCGCATGACGGGATCTTGCTCTGTTGCCTTTCACCAAAGAGGCACAGGAGATATTGAAAGAAGCCCATGACGGTATGTGTGGAGCCCATCAACCTGGCCCAAAACTGGCACATCGGCTCCAAAAGTTGGGATACTATTGGCCCAAGATGATTGCCGACGCCATCACTTATGCCAAGAGATGTCACGCCTGCCAAGTACATGGCGATTTCATCCATCAAGCCCCAGGGTACCTTCACTCTACAATATCTACCTGGCCATTTGAGATGTGGGGGATGGATGTGGTTGGCCCTATCAGCCCACCATCATCAAAAGGACATCGGTTTATCTTAGCCATAACCGATTACTTCTCCAAATGGGCTGAAGCCGTTCCTTTGAAGGAGGTAAAATCATATGATGTGATCAAGTTCGTGAAACATCACGTCATTTACCAATTTGGGTACCTCGACGAATTGTCCATGACAATGGACCACAGTTCATCAGTCAAGCTTTTCAGAGGTTCTGTGCTAAGTTCAGAATCCAGAGTGTGTCCTCAACGGCATACTATCCCGCCGCTAATGGTCTCGCAGAAGCTTTCAACAAGACCATTGGCAAGCTTCTCAAGAAATTCGTCTCGAAAAGCCAACGTGATTGGGACGACAAGCTAGGTGAATGCCTATGGGCCTATCGCACAACTGTGCGAACCCCAACTAAAGCTACGCCATTTTCTTTGGTATATGAGTGTGAAGCCGTGCTTCCATTGGAAATCCAAATTCCATCTCTACGCGTCGCCTTGATAGCGGAGATGACGAAGGAGGAGAAGCATAGACAGCGACTCCAAGAATTGTAGGCTTTAGATGATAAACGTCTGCAGGTCCAACAACAGATCGAGCTCTACCAAGCTCAGATTACCAGAGCCTTCAACAAGAAAGTTAAAGTGCGAACTTTCAAGAAAGGTGACCTTGTCTTAGCCGTCAGAAGACCTATGGTGATGACACATAAGACAAAAGGAAAATTCTAGCCCAAATAGGAGGGACCATTTGTAGTAGAGTCAGTCTACTCAAATGAATCATATCGTCTCATAACTGCAAATGGCGATACACTCATGATGCCGATCAATGGCAGGTTCCTGAAGAAGTACCATCCTTAATAGTACTCCTCCTCTGATCAAGTTAAAAGTACACCTCTGATCAAAGCTCCAGATCCAAGAAAAGTTTCTTTCCTTTACTAGACCACAAGCTAATCAGGCACTGGCTGCACCATGATGCATGATGTAAGTATTGAGAAAGAAACTTGGATTCTAATATTCCTATCTTCATTAACATCCGACGCCTCCGAAGGCTAAGGACAGAGGAAAATGTTGGCTTCTAAGCCCAACATAAGTCTTCGACAACTCATCATGCTGAGGGGAATAGCATGGCTAGCCCAACTCAAACGGTAGTTGGTAAAGGCACCTCAAATCCGTTGATAGCTGAGGGTTTCCTAAAAATCCTAAGTGGACTTAGTTTCACCCTCTCCTCCAAAGTCCCTTACCAATTCTCATACACAGAATGGTAGGTCTACAAAGTATAATCATTGCTACATTAACATTATACCTCTGGTAATGAAATTTTCAATACTCTCTATTGAGTACAAACTTTATTTGTCAACTCTATATGGAGTAGTAAGCCTTCAAAATTGTCAGGTTAACACTACACCTCTGACATTTTCAAACTTCACTTGTCAATTCTCGTCAATAGAATGACAAGTCCTCAAAATTGCTCATATCGCAAGTCCATTACTGCCAAGTTCAATATTATACCTCTGACAGTCATTTTCCTTCAGACTTCCATATCGAAGCTGAAATGAACAATGCTAAGTTAACACTACACCTCTAGCATCCAAGTCATTGCTAAGTTTAACAATACACTTAAGGCCATGACTTTCCCTCGAACTTCCTTGTCAAAGTCGAGATGACCAATGCCAAGTTCAAAATTACACCTCTAGCATTACCCTCACTGCCAAGTTAAACATCACACCTATGACAGTGACACTTTCAGTTTTCCCTAAACAAAGCTGAAAAACGTTTGAGCCACAGTTCAATATCACAACCTGACTCACACCCTTGTCAAGTTAACATCACACTTCTGACAAGACTATATTTGATCCGTTAAGTTAATATCACACCTCTAACGGTAAAAACTTTCCTAGATCCCTGCGAATCTAGTCTCACTTGTTATTCTCCTCAACAGAACAACAAGTCTACCTAAAAATATTGTTAGGTTAACATTACACCGTTAACAGTGTTTTCATTAGATCCCCAGCCGATCTTAATCAAGTTAATCCCTAACCTCTGATAAAAGCTCATCTTCCCCTGGGGTCAAGTTCCACCCGTCACTTTCCTTTATAGAGTGGCAGGTCCACAAAAATTATCCCTTGTCAAGTTAATCCACCTCTGATAGTATTGTTGAGTTCCTGAAATAGGATCTCTCTCTATAAAATTTGACTCGTTAAGATTATCATCATAATTTTGACAAGTCAAAGATTCATTGCTTCTATTCGTCTGACTAAAAAAAAAAAAAAAAAGAGTTCAAGACAATAGAAGAAAAAAAGTGTCACTTTTATTTATATCCAACATATGAAAGTGATACAAAACGCTCTCTTATACAATAAGATTGAGTGTTACAATAAAGGAGTACAAAGAAGTCCCTCTCTCTCAAAGGTTGCACTCACTCCTTTAAGCTTCTCACCATTCCAAGTACAGATGTTCGGAAGGGCGCCAAAGATGGGTTGAGCACTGTGATGACGTTCGGAGGCTGATTACGTCACCATGCATGACGTGATATCGAAAGAGTCCCTTGTTGATCAAGAATAATGGTGTTTCTTGAGGTCGAAAGGCAACAGAATATTCTGATTCCACCTGACCATCCGAAGTGGGGGTATGATCCTTCACCACCAGAAAGTTATCCAATGAGTATGGAGTTTTCATCGATGTCACTTCTGGGGTAGGTGAAGGGAGAATCCAAGAACATACCCACCACTATATCCACCGCCGTACTCACTCTGACCATGCCATGCCAAGAAGCATGACCGGTACATTGAATCCAAAGAGATCTTGGCGGGTGTCAGATCCTCGTCTCCCGAGAACAAGAGACATGACTTCTTCTCCAATAATCGACCATCGAACAAGTTCGCTAGCCGAAATATTCTCCTAGGGGCCCAGCGAATATGAAAAAGGATGATTAAGCCTACCTGTGAGAAGCAAACAAAAATTAGAAGATCTGAAGCTTAGTATACTTCAACAGAAAACTAGTGACAGACACAGCTATTACTGAAAGCTTCAGACGCAAGGGATGACCCACGCAGCAAATCAAAATTCTGCTGTGACAGAAACGGACGCGACCAAAGTTGTGATACACACAGATTCGAACGCAGTCTAGTTTTGCACCCGCATCTAAAGTATGAGATGTGAAGAGAATCAGCGCGAAAATTGCCATCTCCCTGTTTGATAAACAGGATTGCTAAATTCAGGCCTGAAACCTTCGATCTGAGTTGAAATTCTTCTAAGTCAATAGCCTCAGACGCGAGCTCTGTATGTAAAGCTCGTGATCCAGGTGCAAAAGTCCATTATACTCGCGTCCAGAGAATTTTGAGTCAGAATTTTCTAAATGGCGCAACTTCCAAAAGATGGGCGCACCAGTTAGACTTCAGGAGAAGGTCAAGAAGATGAATCTCTTTAAAGAGATATCAAAATTGAAACTCAGTTGGGCTGAAAATTTCATGGCAAACCAGGAAGTCATACCCGCAGAAACACCCATTAAGGGTTGAACTTTCTGCATCAAGGTGCGGACGTAAAAGGTGCTCAAGGAGACGCTTTTTGATCTTGAAATCACTTGACAGTGATAATCTTCTGGAGAGATTAAATAGAAGCATGAAAGTTCTGGGTCATCATCGTCCATGGAGGCAAGTCCCAGGTAAAGTCCTTGAAGAGAGAAGGGGAATCCTTCAGAGCACTCGTTCTCAAGGAAAGCAGTCTAAGTAATGGACTGCTAAAAGGAGAGGGTGAGCCCTATTTATAGGCAAACCACAAAGCCCATAATTAATGGCTCACTAATCAGAACCGTCAGCCTTAATTCCCGCACGAATGTCAAAGCCCAATAAAGGGCTGACGCGTGGACTGTTGCTTCGGGAAGCATCGAAGACGTAAGTCTCAACCGCCAGCGCCGATCTGGCATTTAAAAGCATTATGCCTAAACCCAATGAAGGGCTGACGCGTGGACTGCCGCTTTGGGAAACATCGGATGATGCGAGTCCCCAATCGTCAACCTCGACTTGACATTTAAAGATCCAACGAAATCTTTATGACAAGCTGCATGTAACGCCTGGGAAGTTGCACCAAACGCAGGCCCGAGAGCCGCGTCCAGGAACTTGCGTCCCTTTCGGCATCCTCTTTCATTCCAGTTAAGAGAACTGCGATCGCGTCTCTCAGAGCGGTTCAAAGCCGCGTCCCCTCAGCAACAGGGACTTATTCTGGGGTTGCGCCTTGAAGGTACAAAAGCCGCGTCCAGCCGCGTCCCCTCAGCAACAGGGACTCATTCTGGGGTTGCGCTTTAAAGGTACAAAAGCCGCGTCCTAAGACTTACTTCTATAACAGAGAAGGCCTACGTCATTCACAGGTATCATAGGTATCCTGAAGTTGCGTTTACATTGCAAGATGACAATGGTATTCCTATCATAAACTCAATATAATTTGAGTTTGCACTGAGTCGAGGATCTAGAGACATGCCTCCACTAAGACAGTGTCACGCATAAAACTGTGTCCTCACTTCATCCTGAAATTCTGCATCTGGGTAGAAGTAAGGGCTACGTCCCAGGAAAGCCGCATCCTTCCATAACCAAAGCCGCGTCTCAATTTGCAAGTCAGAGTTGCGTTTCTCAAAACTGCGTCTCCACTACAAATTAGAGCCGCGTTTGGCAAACTCAGTTCAGCCTGAGTTTATTATTCATAGTCAGTCAAGGAGCACAACCAGAGACTGCAACTAAGAAATGGATTCATCTACAGTGAAACAATGAAGATGGAGCAAAATTTCAAAAGACTTTTATTATTTGAGCCAAAAATGATAAAAGTAATACGAACACTCTTGATGAATCGAGTGTTCCTTTCTTTACAAAAAAAAGGAGGAGGCTAATAATCTTGATTAGCCAAAGAACGGATTTGTTCTCGGAGGCGATATATCTCGTGCTGACGCGCTTTCTCAGCCTCCATGAGAGCTTGGACCCGCAACTCCTCCTCAGATAAGAATTTCCTCGCAGTCAGCTGCGCTCGTAGAGATTCCAATCTGGAGGAATGAGTGGAGAGGTTTTCTTCAACCTGCGTCCTGGCAGCTTCCAGCTCTTCCAACTTCCTCCTGGCAGTGGCAAGCTTCTGCTCATTGATGCAATCAAGGCCTCTGTCTTGGCTATGGTGGCTCGAGCAGTGATAATCCTGCTCTGTGCTCTGCATGACGAGTTCAGATTCCCTTGAATCGCCAATCAGCCTTTGATGGTCAGCCTGGAAATGTTGGAGATGGCGGGTCTCTTTAGCTATTTGTTCCTTCATCTCCTTCCGCTCTTGTTCTTGAGCAGCCAAAAGCCTATTCAGGGTTGCCCGGGCCTCGTGTACTGAACCAGCGTCTTCCAGAGACTTAAGCTCTTTCAAGTCACTTCCCAATTGCTCCACCAGCATCAGGCATGCCCTAGCCTGCGAAGGACCTCCAGTATGACCAATGTTCTCGATCAGATTTTTGAGAAGCACTCGGGCAAATTCGAAAGAACTGCCCCCATAAAGGATGAGGTCAATGCATGATCGCATGGAAGTAAAGAACCGCTGCACCATTTGACGTGTCAGTTCTTCCATGATATCACGGTTGGGGAGAATTCTGCTGATGTGCTCCCTGATCCCCTTTCTATCACAGGGCGAGGGATGGGAATCAATTCGTCCCGTGTAGGAGTAGGGTCAACGACAGGTGCGACAGAAGCTGAGATGGTCGCCGCACTTCTGGCGCAGTTACTGTCGTAGCAGCCTCCATGGCGACTGAAGTAGCCGCAACCTGACATCTTCGGAGCCCTCGGTCGAGGCTTGAATGGTACTGCCTTGCTGGGTCGACACTGGCCGCAAGATCCTCTGCCTGAGCTCCTTCAGCGCTCTCTGCAAATCATCAAAATGTCAACCATGACAAGTAAAAGGAAGATATTCAAAGCCTCAATATTTTCTTACCAAGCTGAGGATTCAAAGATGGCGAATTCCTGGGCGAATCTTGTAGGGTTGAGGTCTCCCGACTTCAATAATTACCCTCTCTTGAGGCATTTCAGTAGCGGGAGCCTCAACGTCCTCCTGCTGGGCCAGCTCTTGTATCATTCCTCGTTCCTCGATATGGGAGGAAGTCGCAGCCTCGCTGTTCACGGCCAGCCCTGCAGCATAAAGTTAAAGGAAAAAAATGTCAGAACCTTTTCCCTAATTAAAAGGGAAACTAGGTCAAAAAGGCAAAGAGAGTACCTTCAGCAGGAGCAATTGCCGCTAGTGGTGACGCCGTCACCGGATCACACCCATGTATTCTTCTCCGAAATATGTGAGAATTTACTCGGATCGGATGGAAGATCGGGTTTATCGCCAAAATCGACTTCATCGCCTGAATAATATTCATCCTCCTCGGACGATGAAGACGACAGCGCAACACAAAGAGGGCTCGGCAATCGAGACCTTACCACTAAGAACCCGGTAGTGGGACTGGGATCGACTACCCTCGAGCTGGGCATCAATACAGCAGGAGACCCAGGCTGTGGTGCATCATCTCTCCTCTCTTGAGCTGAGGAAAACCCTGGCTGAGTTGAGACCCCTGGAATCTCAACATCATCCCTTCCCACTAGGTCAGCCTCAAGTTGCTCGGCCTCATCAGTTGCAGTGAGATCATTGTAGGCTGTCTAAAAATCAAGCCATTGAAAAGCAGAATTCCAAGACGCAAGGTTAATCTTACCCGCGTCTCAGCATCAAGGCGCGAGGGTCGAAACCCGCGTCTCAGCCGCTCCAAGGCGCGAGGGTCGAAACCCGCGTCTCAGCCGCTCCAAGGCGCGAGGCCCGAAAGCCGCGTCTCAGCACCTAGACGCGAGGGTCCAAAGCCGTGTCTCAGCATCAAGGCGCGAGCCCGAAACCTGCATCTCAACAGCTCCAAGGCGCGTGGGTTGACACCCGCGTCTCAGTTGTAACCATCCCGGTTT